>JAPYYX010000471.1:0-62123 GCA_030522605.1 Cremastinae sp. B BG-2022a | reverse complement strand
TGAGCTCTCGACTTTTTGAACACTCGGAATCGAGCGAAAAATTTCAAAATAATAAATTCTTCTGATTTCCTCCTCAAATCGGAGCAACTCACTTATATCGGTGAGTTACGAGATTGCTTCACTCTCTCGATGCTCGACGAAATTCGCGTATTCAAAAATCATCTCATAAAAATTTATGGGACGATTTTGAGAGCGCGACTTTTTGGATAATACTCGGATGTAGAATCCGGGCGAACATTGAACGTGTCCAATGTCGAAGGAGGGGTCAGTAGAGATCGCGCGTATTTCGAGATGGAGAAAAAAAGAAAGGAGGAACAAGAGATGAGGAGCATGCAAGGAGAAACGAACGCGTGTCTCGTTCATCGAGAGAGAAATACGCGGACGGCGCCAATCCATTCCCTAGAGCCGGACTCGCGAATATTTTTCTCCCGCTGGCACAAAGCCCCTCTGCTCGCATCTCATTCGTATCCACGCTTTCAGAATCAAAGATTCGATCTTATCGAGAGTACCCGACGAGTCTTATTTCGAGGTACTCACGCGCACCGTTCGACGAAAAAATAAAAGAAACAGAAAGAGATTCATTCGAACTCGTTCCAATAAACTCCTCGCAATAAATCGAGAGCGAACAAAAATCACGGCTTCATCATTACCATATACAAAAATGTATTTATATATGTATGTATATGCCTCTCGATATAAGTACGAAAGATTATGTACACGGGTATGATTTTTTTATTTATCCCCGTTTCAACGATTCGCAACCTTTTTTATTCTCTCTCTCTTCCCGCGTATCTTGTTCCTCTCGAAAAAAAATTCTCGTCTCCTCCGCGATCGGTTTTCCTTGACGAATTTTTCAAAGTTCACACTCGGACGTGAAAAAGATTTACTGCTTCGAGAGAGAAAAAAATAATTTTCAAGGAAATGACCAGCGATTGATATTTAGAGAGAAAAGTGGAAATAAAAATTGTGTGAAGTATATAAAAAATTTTCATTTCTATTCGATTTTTTTGACGAATTTTTCAAATTCCACCCTCCTGAGTGAAATAATAACTGCTTGAAAAAAATGGAAAGGAAATTCAGTAAAAAGTGTCTCAAAAATTTCTAGAACAATTTTTTTAAATTCTTCCTTCACGTCTATACTCTCGGAAAAAGAATTTCGTCTCTTCTCAAATTGGTTTTCCTTGACAGTCCAAACAAGATTCCCGTTTTCTCCACGATTGGTTTTGCTTGACGAATTTATCCAAAGTTCACACTCTCTCGGGGAAAAAGTCGAGATCGAGAATCGTCGATTGATACGAGAAGAAAAAAAAAGATGCAATGAAGAATGAATAAAGTGCATGGAAAATAAATGAGATGAGAGTGAAATAAAAAGAGGCCACTCGATCGCCGGTGTGCCCTCGCGTGCCGATGACTCAATAAAGTGTAGCGATATTTCAGCGTGTGAAGATGCTGTAACACGTACACTCGCTTCCCAGCATCATTTCTCATTCCGGCCCCTTTTTAGCTTCTTCCGCACCAACACGTATGCATCCGAGCGCATTTATTCACGCGTAAATTATTTTTTACATGCAAATTCTCGGCTTGGAGATGAAAAAAAAGAACGGCGAGGAGAGAAATGTATAATCAAGATGCCCAGGATCGATATTTCATTCGTCCTTTCCTCGATTGTTCGGCCAATTATATAAACAAAAATAAGATCGATAACGCGGGAACGTTACAAATTGATGTTTAATGGCTTATAATGGATGGGAGGACATTTCCGCTCATTGGTGCCAACTTGACTGAATCCTCATATTCGAATCGTTAAATGAAAGAGAAGGACGAGGTGGCGGAGGAATCAGGAAAGGAAAAAAAAACTTTCCTTCGTTTCATAACTGATGCGCATAACGGGTACATGTGGCGGGACATGATCTCTCGCAGCTTTTATGTCCATCGCGAGATCGTTCCGAGCAACGCACCTCGCGAATCTAAAGCCCTCGTCTATATACACATATACACATAATATTTCACATTTCAATCTTATTTTATATTTGTAGAAAATACTTTTTATATCATCCGCGTGCACTAAACGCGCGTTTATCTCCTACACGCGGACACAATGATAAAAAAAATTTATTGATTATGTTCCTACGCGTTCATGTGTTAACTATAATATGACACGGCGAGATGAGGAGAAGATCGGAATTCGCGGAGAAAGTGATCACGAGGAGATCGAGAGATCGTTCTCGCGGGAGAGTTCCTGTGCCGTCTCTTATTCGACTCTCTTTTATTTCCTTTTTTTCCTCTTCCTCTTTCCCATCCACTTCGCATCTCGAAACGTTTGAGGGAAACGATCGACGCGCGGAAAGGCCTTCCGTATATATCGCGAGCACAATTTTCGTCGCAGCTGCTCCTTTTATATTTGCTTCATTCATTTTGTGATCGGCTTTACTCATTACGTTCGATTAACATCACGCTCGTCACGTCGTGTACGTCATTTTTTTTTAGGCCAGGCATTTGAAATCCTGATCGAAATTGCGCATTAATTACGAATATTGTACTCGCTGTACGCGTGAGGGTTAATTATCTATTAAATAAATTATAATTATAATTATCAAACTTTCATTATCGACCATTTGAAATTCTTAATGAAAACAAAATGTTGCGCGTTCATTGCGAAATTTTATGCTCCGAGAAATGAGAGTTAGTTATCTACTATAAATTATGATTATTATTAATCTCGTATTATTATTCCAATGTGCGATAACCATTCGAATTCAAACGTTATGGGGATTTGAAATCCTAATAAAAAGCAAAAGTACTTCATTACGATAATTATCCTCACTGCAAGTACACACGAGAGTTAGTTATCTACTGTATAAATTATAATTATTATTATTTCGATACGATAAGCATTTGATAAGAGACGAACGTCATACGCGTATAAAATTGCGTACTATAATGAGGATGAAATAAAAATTTATATTATTTCAATGGGACATTTCTGAATGAGATAATATGATTCAAACGTCATAAAAGTTATAAAAATGAGACAAATAAACATCGTCCGAGCAGGAAGATGACATATTTCTGTGGATTTTTTAGCCTCAGGGATCGATGTAACGACCTCGCATGGGCCGTATCGGAGCTTTCGTTCGCGACTCATGTCTCGAAAAACAGATTTGAAGGATCCATGGAATTCGAGTAATCTCCGTTCCGGTTCGCGTCATCGGGCTCTCTCATCTCGTGCACACCGTCATCTTATCCCGGATTCTGATATGCGTCGTTTTTTTTTGGTTGAAATCTAATTGGGAAAACCCCGATATCGCGTTATTATTAGGTCGATGATATTGGGCCGATCGTTTAAATTTTATCGAGCTCCGATATAAATATACGAATGACCCGGGAACTGGAAAGACTCGTGTCCAGCGTATTTTTTTGTTTTTCGAGAATAAGAAAAATGCTGCCGGTCAAATGATTCTCCATCGAGTCATCATCCTCCTTGAATCCGAGCTTCTTGCAAAATCGGATTCCGTAAAAAATTTATTTTTCTTTGAATAAAATAAGCGAGAAGGCCGGAGTCGAGAATTTTCCGATTCCGGTCTCTCTCTCGCTCAGTCGGCAAGCCCGGCGTGAGGTCGCCGTCGCCGCCGGAATGAGCATTATATATTAGAGAAAGAGAGAGATAAGTGTGGAAATACCCAGATCATTATGGCCAACTATTTAAAAATACGTATATTTGTATCCTCTTTAATTTCCAACTCGAGTTTTTAGATCCGGCTTGCCTCATGTTTCTGAAACTATAATCGGAAACTCCTCATTACGTTATCTCCATCGGCGATTTACGAACGGGCTCTTTTTGCTCTCCGCGCGGTAAATATACAAAACTTTTTAAAGACGAAGGAGCGCGAGATAAGGATCGTGACGCTTCGCAGATTTCTTCCCTTCCCGCGTGACAAGCCGCTAAAAAATCGGCAAGAAGAAGGAAAAAAAAGCGTTTTCTCTCCGATCAGGAAACGACCGCGGGCGCCATAATTTATTTAAAAAAACGAGTCACCAAATCTTTTTTGTTTTATGTTTTTTTTTCCAACCGAGCGATGATTCATGCGGTTGTGTATTATTTTTTGTCCCCGCGTTTACTTCTTTTTTTAAAGAAATGTTTACGAGATAAAAACTATACTGAAGAGTTTTTCGGCGAGTGGCAAACACGAAATCGGTGATCGCCGATTCGGGATGCGTCTCCGGAGGAGAGAGAACGTTTCGAAATTTTTGGATGTGGAATCGCAAGATCACCGTTCGATGAAATATGACGCTCACGGATCCAGTTGAGAGTTGCAACATATTGCCCCGATCGCGGGACACACTCTTCGGGATTGTGTTTCGTCGATGCCCTTGCACCTTTTCAACCACCTTCGCTCTATAGAAAAAAAAATCGAAAAAAAAAACGAAAAAAAAAACGATTTTTCATCTCAGAAAAGAAAACTCGTTTCCACGATTTTCGACATTTGCCGATGAGAAATTTTTAATTATGCCCATTTCTATCCTCAACAGCGAGAGAGAGGATATTGATTCATGCCCATTTACGTTTCACGCCCAAAACTTTTTCATCCGATTGCTTTTAAAAACTGTTACAACAGCCCTGTTTTAGGTGGAGCAGCGATAATTGTCCATTTTTTTTTTTTCGTTTATTAAAGAATTGCCGTAACGTCGCCCCGAGGTGAAGCGATCAAAAAAAAAAATGAAAGACGTCTACAAATAACAAAAGTGAGAAGCGCTTTGCAAAGATCGACGGACCGATTGCAAGATATATTGTATTAATCAATGATTGAATTGAGATATTATTACGCTATATTACATATGTTACATATCTATGTAAATATAATACATTATATACATTTCATATACATAAAATACACACACATATATCGACACATTTACACGCGTATGTGAGTAATGCCCTCGGTGTCCGTGCATTAAAAGTAGTCGGCGGGAAGCTCTCGCGGGTCCGAGATGTTACGTTTTATGGATTGAGCAACGCTAATTACGATTTGGAGAAGAAAGTAAGCGTTTGTAAATGAGCACGCGGTTTAACCGTGCTCGTGTGTGAGTCGGTGAGAAAATCGTTACGTGCGAGATATGTGCGAAGAATACGTAGAAAGTAGATCATCGTGGTGTCTGACGTCTACGTGTATACGTTTTGTGCGAATAGACGAAAATTGAGGAAGATTCAAAAAAGATGAGCCGCTAATGAGAGACGCGTATTATTCGAGATCGGTTTTTTTCGAGATCGGTATCTCGATCGGAGATTGCCTCGCGGAATAAATAACAGGGAGGCGAGGCAATGAATTCACTGGCAAGGATGAAGCGAAATAATGAGTTAGTGTTAAAAAAAAGCATCGTGGGAGAGCAATAGAGACGAGTCTCTACTCATTGTACGACGATTTTTTGTTCACTTTTATTATTCTACGAAAATAACTCATCATCCTACGATCCAAAGGATATTCTCTCTGTTTCTCCTGACGTGCGTATTCAACGGCGGGATTCTGAGCTCAGGTCAAGTAATAAAAAAACAGCGTATTCGTGACGTAATCCTGAAGATTGATAATTTTAGTTTTTCGTGGATGGAGACACGGATGGATTCATCCGATCGTAAATTAATTTCTCTCACGAATGGCTTTGTTTCTTCGAGTTTTCCCCGGTTCTGATGAGTTTTCTGTCAAAAATGACGGAAGCCGAAAATCTCGACCTCGCGCTCTGCTCGATCCGTTTACGTGTCTTTTGCTCGCCCGCACGGGGAATTTCTTTACAGTAAATGTCAAAGTATTTAAAATATGTTTGAATAAAACAGCTCGAATTGATAAATTATCATCGATTTATCATATTTTACACATTCGAATGAGAAACAAACGTCACTCTCGCCGTTTCACATCTCCGATCTCATCAATTCTTGCTTCCTTCCTCTCTTAACGCGATTTTCATACGGGAGTAAACAAAATATATTATTTAAAAAAAGTATAAGAAATGATATCTGTCACTTTTTCGATTTTGGATAGGTCATAACTCGCCCGAGGAAATTTTGTGATTGAATAATCCCGCTCGAGAGATCTTATTTCACGGCACGGACAATGCGAGACGAGATATGAAGATTATTTTTTTTTTTTTCGTTTCCTTCGAGGCCGGGAATCCAGGTAACTCGCGCATGGAGAGATCATTCCGCGTTATATCGATCGCATTATACAAAAACGCTCTTTCAACAGTCCTTAGATCTAATGGATCTTAATTATGACGAGACGCGAACTTTTTTAGAGTTCTCGGTGATTCCACATACGATAAGGATAGCTCGTAATTGCTTAAGTGAAAATCTATTGAGATGTATGGCTCTACATTTTCATTCTGTAATCGATCCTAATTGAAATAAGACTCAAACTCTTCTAAGCTGCTCTGAGATTTCAGGACAGGTCAAGCATAATTTTCAAACGAAAATCCATCTCGAAATGTGTTTCTCCATATTTTCATTCTCTAATCGATTTTGGAGCCAGACGATGAATTTTTCAAAATATTGCTTTAGGGTTTCATACCTTGTCACGTGAGACGTTGATTTTCAAAAGCTATTGTAATTGCAGTAATTTTTCGATTGTATACAAAGCGAGTATTTTTTAATATATTTTTAATATTAATGGAGTCCGAGGTCAAGAAAGAGATTTTCATATTCTTGTGGAATTCTTTATCTGATGACCCACCATAAAGGGTGTATTATGACTATTCGCGAGACTTGATTTGTTTATAACTTTACGAAGGTTAAACTTAGAGAATATCATATCCTTGTGCGGTTCTTTATACTTGTACCACCATAAAAGGGGTTGGAGACACCGATCATCTCTACGGGGTTCCCCATTGTGTACTATGACTATTCGAATCTGAGATTTTCGCGAGACTTTCATTAATCTTTTTATAACTTTACGAAGTGTAAACTTAGAGGGTATCATATCCGTTTACGGTTCTTTACCTGATCCATCATAAAGAGAGTACTATATACATTGCAAATCTCGACTGCTTTCCGCATTGTGTATTATGACTAATCAGTTCCGAGATTTTCGTGAGACTTATTAATCTTTTCATAATTTTACGAAGGGTAAACTTAGAGAGTATCATATCCATTTGCAGTCTTTCCCTGACCCACCATAAAGGGGGTTGGAGACATTGCAAATCTCTACAGGTTTCTCTATTTTGTATTTTATGACTTATATGACTATTCAGATCTGAGATTTTCGCGAAACTTCATCTTTTTATAAAATTACGAAGGATAAACTTATAAATCCTCAAAAATTTAAAATCATTTTAAAAAAAGAGAAAAGAAAATTTCACATTCAGCTCTCAATTGTGCATTTTATGACTATTCAGATCTGAGATTTTCGCGAAACTTCATCTTTTCATAACATCTTCGAAAAGTAAACTTATAAATTCTCAAAAATTCAAAATCATATGTAAAAATAGAGAAAAGAAAAATTCACATTCAGCTCTCAACATTTCAATTCCCTAAACGATTTCGATCAAGATAAAGCCCAAAGTTCTCAAAACTGTTCCATGATTACACACCTGACGAGGACGGATCATGATTTTTGAGTGAAAATCTATCGAAACGTTATTTTTCTCTGCCTTAACGGAGCTGCGATAATAAGTTGCACAAACGCGTTTTAATCGATGACGTAAGCGTGATTGAAAATTCGAATGAATTATAAAGGCGGGAATACGCGTACGCGATGAGGTGTCTCATCTTTTTTCCTTCCAATTTTTTTTTCCTCACTCTCGAGCCTCCGGGCTATCCGAAAGTGTGTACTACACACGCGAGAGTTTCAACATTGTTACCATCCCAGAATTGATGTTACACTCTTACGAATTCTACACAAGCGCTTCGTGGCATTTACGAGACATTTTTTCTTCTTCCTCTCGCTTCGATATTAACCATCGGGCATCTCGAGAAGAAGAAAAAAACATTCAAGGTCAGCCAAGGTTGTTGCGCGCAACTCGGCTCCTTCGTGTACTCGTCGCGCGCCACCTTCTTCTATCTTCCTCCCATCGTTTATTTATCCCCGCTCCGTGAGCGACTCGGGAGCAGCTGCTTGTTTTTGTCGAAACGATGAAAAATTACCCATTCGTCTCCCTTTTTGCTCTCTCTCTTTCTCTCTTGCTCGACTCAAGTTGTGCAAGTCCCGTGACGCCCGATTTCGATTTTATTCACAAGCCAATATACACTGTTTATCGATTTTCCTTATTTTTTTTGTCCCACGTACGCGAAGCCTCGAAAATATTTTTGGCTTTCTTGTATTTTTCGTTCTCTTCGTGTCATCAAAACACCGTAATTCGATACATCATTTTATATATAGTTAATATATATTTTTTTCAGTATAAACAGTCAAGGAGTTCATGTGAAAACAAGCGTATTCCAAATTTATTAATTTTTTAATCGACGCGGATCTTCGAGAGTCTAAACTCTGATTCGTTATACGTGAGGCGGAAATTTCTTTCGCGGATGGCATAAATATTTATCAATCTCATTGAGCAATCGTTTCTACCCAGAAGTGTTCTTTTTTTCGATATTTTTTGAAAATTGTGTTTTCCTTCATCAAAATAGGTCAAGCGATTAAATATTCACCACGTACGTAACCTTTGGTGTAACATGGTAGATCCGAATTTAAGAATGTTATAACACTGATGGCAGCTTCGGAATGGGAATTTCGATCGATGCTGCAAGAAAAAAATCGTTTCGATCAAATTACTCGGGCGATTGCACCGTTTGGGCAACTCTACGTTTGACATTTTTTCCTCAAACGTGGAATCTAAAAAATTTCGTAAGTGACTACCGGACGATTGTTATTTACACCGTTAATGAAAAAGAATAAAATAAAGGATTTTTCCCTTCAGCATTGATATCCGAACTGAGGAATAAAAGATCGACGAAGACACAGCCTTGGTGGTGCGGTAAAAATGTAAATATTTGTAGGTATTTGAGCAACGCGCAACAACGAGTGGAAAGTTTCAAAATGTTTGACTTTTTATTATTCGGGTATATAAAGAACTTGAGGATTCGGGTATCCAGATTTTTCGTAAGATTCTATGAATATTAACGGAATTAAGGAACGATTTTTCGATTAAATTCAGGTCAATTGTGAATTAGTCCTTGAAAATTTGTATGTAATTAAATTTCCATTGTTTTTGTTTATCTTTCTTCAATTTCTGTTCAAGTGATAATATCAACGCTTCTCCTTTCTTCACACCAGAGAAAATGCTTTAAGTGAGGTTAAGAAATAGTCTCGACAAAAATATGTATGTAATTAAACCATTGAGGAGCGAAGAGAGTCCATCGACTCGAAGATTGCCTGGCTCTTTGAACAAGCATCAAACTGTTATATTAGTTACTTTTTTTTCACCTCGTCTCGTTAGAATCTTGGCAAACACCCGTATTGCCAACACCTATGACAGTTCAGCTATCGAATTTCACGAGGATAGAGAATATTTTCGTTGTGCGGTGAAAGTAAAGCGTCGAACGGCGACGAAACAACCCGGGGAGACCGCGAGAGAAATTTCTGTCAAGGTCCGAATCTCTCAGGCTTACATATATTCTTGCCGAAAATCGAGCAAATTTATTCCTGGCAAATCCGTTAACACTGACAAACGTTTTTATCCTGATCGTACTTTTGTATCTTTTTAATTTTTTTGCGATTATTTCATTATGTAACTAATACCAAGTTCATTGGACATTTGTTGTTAATTTTGCATTTTTTTTTTTTTTTTTCTGGCAAGGAATCTTTCGTTCATACGTATTCTTGATGAAAATAGAGCAGATTTAGTCCTCGTGTACTCGTTAAGGTGTTTTTCGAAATGTTTTTCATTATTTGGCTTTTTGACAAATTGTGCGGGTTGTTAATTTTGAAATTTTTCATTTTTTTTGCCGATTTTGCTTTCTGACAAAAATTTTTCAAGCACAGACAATTAATTTTGGATAATTAATTTATTATTTTTCTCGATTCATCTATGACGTCAAAAATGCGTTTCAATCACAAAAAAGCAAAAAAATTGGCGCCTGCAGGAATGTTGAAAAAATTTCAGTTTGATTATTTTATTTCTGAATATCTGCATTTTGAGACTTCTGTGCTATAAAGTACACCGAGTAATTATGCGCATGCTGTTAAGTTTTTTCTTCATCTGGCAATCGTTTTTTTTCATCTGGCTTTTCATCAAATTCTAGCCTTGTCAGTTTTGAATTGTTTCATTATTTTACTCGATTCTTCTCGGACGTGAGAAATGCGTTTTAGTCTCAAGAAAGGCCGATCGCTTGCCAAAAAAATTTGATGCATGCAGGAATGTCGAAAAAAATGTGAATTTCATTATTTTTTTATTTCCGTACATCTGCATCCTCAGCCTTTTTTGTTAATAAATACACCGCATAATTCTATGCGCATATTGATAAGTTTGTACTCTTGCACTTGTTTCATTCATTTTTTCTTCGATTTATTTGACTTTTTATTAAATCCTACGTGCTATAAATTTTAAATTGTTTTATTATTTTTCTTGATTCTTCTTTCATGTCAACAGCGCGTTTTAACCTCCAGGAAGGTCGATCTTTTCGCAAAAAAAAATCGATGCGTGCAGGATTGTCGAAAAATTGTGAAATTGATTATTTTATTTCGGAATATCTCTATCCTGAGATTTTTGGACTAGAAAGTCCAATGAGTAATTTATACGCGGATTGTAAAGTTTGCACTTTTACATAGAAAACATTTCTCTGTTTATGATCTGACTTTCCATCAAATTCTGTGTCTTGTTGATTAAAAATTGTTACATTATTTTTCTCGATTCCTCTATGACGTCAAATATGTGTTTTAATTACGAGAAAGGCCGACCTTTCGCCAAAAAAAATTTGATACATGCAGGAATGTCGAAAAAAAATGTCAATTTGATTACTTTTTATTTCCAAACATCTGCATCTTCGGATTTTTTGTTAATAAGTACACCGAGTAATTATGCGCATATCGTTAAGTTCGTGTAGGTTGACGAGTAGTTCACCGTGGTTCGGACATCCTCATGACGTCAATTTTCGCAAGGCCGTGATAGCTCGTTCATCTGCCAAACGCCGTAAACAACAACTCGGTTTCTCTCGTTCCCTCCCCTGCCGTAACACCAGATTTCGTGCGCGGGCTAATGGACCGAGCGCACGTTTTTTAACGTTTTTTTTCCACAACGCCAATGACAGATGGCTCTCTTCGATTCTGCGGACAAAAAATCTACCGTTAATTGACACAAAATCAACTTAAACTACCTCGAACGCTAATTCATTCTAGGCTGACCGACTCTTCAACGGAGAGTGTCAGATGGGAGAACTGTCTAGTTTCATTTTTAGTCCAGATTCATTTTTTTTTCATTGCGTCCTGTTTCTTTATGAGATGATCTAGCGCCCCTTGTCCGCGTACAGTCTCGTATCCGGATGATATGCTATTTCGAGTGTGTCACGAGTTTCGCGCGTCATCGTTTTATCGTCGATGCTCCGGGCTAGAGACTAATACCGGTTTTTCTCTATTCGCGGCTTAAATCGTATGTAACCATTCGGTTCCTTTTTCTTACGAGCTTGACGTATTTTTTCATAAACGTAAATTCCCGATTGATCGAGCGTCATCAAAAAATCTTTCACAAATGCTTTTTTACAACGTTAATTTCGATTTGAATTTTATTACAAGTAAATTTTCATTCAACTTATTCATTCTTGCCTGCTTTTCATGATTCTGCACTACTGATGTAGTTAGCGATGACAATGCAAACACTAAGATACTTTGGTATAGCATTCGCCATTAAAAGACTTTTCTCATAAAAATAAAATAATTTAATAATTCAAATTCTTACACTTTATTAAATAAGAACATTGTAAATTTAAACGTATATTCTCGATTGATCGAGCGTCATCAAAAAATCTTCCACAAATGCTTTGTTACAATGTTAATTTCGATTTGAATTGTATTATAAGTAAATTTTCATTCAACTTATTCACTCTTGCCTGCTTTTCATGATTCTGTACTACTGATGTAGTTAGCGATGACAATGCAAACACTAAGATACTTCGGTATAGCATTCGCCATTAAAAGACTTCTCATAAAAATAAAATAATTTGATAATTCAAATTCTTACATTTTATTAAATAAGAAAATTGTAAATGAGTAGGTACCTGAAGATCTTCGAGAATAATTCTTTGCAGTGTTCTTTACAATCAGTTCGAAAGAGTACGTCAGCTATTAAGCAGAATACCAAGGCCTCAGTTGATATTTAGCAATCTGTTTTATTACTATTCATCAAAGAATCCAAAAGTGGATTTATCTTATATTACAAGCATTGTTCCTAAAAGATATCGTACAGGTTTTTTTACAAGTTTTGATACACAACGGTCCTTTTATGACATTGTCTAGACTTTGACTATCTCCACTCTTTGAGCTCGTCTTTCCACTTCTTCCGGGTCGTCGATCATTCTGTCTTTCAGAGCTTGTCGAATTTGACCACTGTTGAATTTTTGTATTGCCCAATTGTGACGACAATGTATGAAGGTGCCCATAGTAACGGAGCAAAAAATGCCGACCGCACAATGACCGCCCACTCGGGGTTTGCTCGTGAATAGAAATCCGAGCAACCCTCCAGCGACTGCGCTTCCAACTCCAGTGAGAATACTCTTTCGAAAGCACGGGATTTTTGTCACGTCCGTTCCAAATATCATCAAAGATTTATCCAACTCGTCCTCAGACATGTCTTGGGATTCTTCTCTCAAAACTCGATGTTATTCTCACGCTGTATATCAAACATCTCCGTTAACCTCAAAATTACTGGGATGATAAACATAACCAACAAACTCGTAGGAATCCGTTGATCCTATTGGTTAACGATCATTTGCACTGGTTGTCCCATTGGTCGCGAATAAATTTTAACAGCTCGGTTCAACCAATAATTTTTCAGTATAGATTCAAAGATGTAAAAACGTGTGGAAATTGTACTCAAGTACCGTCACTGTTGCTGCTTGCTGCAAAAAGCACCACATATGTACGTTGAAATTGAAAGTGTCGTGTGTCGTGTACTAGACAACAATCCATTTGCAAGTTTGCATCTTCAAACCGGCAATGAGCAACATGGCCTCTGAAAGCAGCGACGACGATGATATGGATGTGGATAATTATTATCTTAATGCCGCGGCACGTTTGAAAAGTAACTTGCTGATAAAAGACAATCAAGCTGTGTATTTGTTATGACGATTCTAACCAATTGGTATCTTTCAGTGCTGAGGAAAAAAAATGAGTCTAACATGATCAGCGTTGACGGTTCTCCAAAGGCGGTGAAATCCGTCCCAAAAACTTATTTAAAAAATTCGCCAGTTAATTCAACGATAGTTGGTTCAAACATTCCAAATAACGTTTCCTCACAAAATCCTACATTGAGGGCTACTCGTTCGAGGATTCACGTAATTGGTAATTCACCAATTAGAAATGTCCAGTCCGATGTAGATCTCTCAAGGTATATTCGTAAAATTTTTCAAATTAATTCTTGTTAAAATTAATTTATGTGTGGATTATATTATGAAACTGTATTTCAGGGATGATAGTCCAAATCAGCAAGAAATATCTTTTCAAGACAATTTTGTGTTGGATGATTATGATGTTCGTGTGAAAATAAAATGGAAATTCAATGATGTTGTCGTTTTTGAACAGAAACAGGTAAAATTTCAAAAGTAATAACATGACGAATTTTGGTCTTAATTGATGTATTTTTTAATACTTCTTATTGTTTTTTAGAAAGAAACATTTGAAAGGCTTTTCCAACACTTTGCAGACAGCGAGGGTATATTAAAAAAACAAATTCTGATTATGAAGGGTGATCGCAGAATTCGGAGTACAGATACACCAGAATCCATAAATCTTAATATCATTGATATTCTTGGTAAATTATAAAAATCAATTGGCAAAATTTATAAATTTTAAAAAATAACCAATGCATTGATAAATTTGGTTTTCAGAAGGGGGAATCATGGCCGAAGAAGTGGCTTCCGAGGAGCCCGATTTGGTTGAAGATGATTCAAACATGTGTAATATAAAAGTTCAAGCATCTACGAAAGAGAAAATTGTTGTTGCTCTCAAACTCGATGAGTGTTTTGAAAAAGTGATATCAACGTGTGCAGAAAAACTTAATGTATCTCCTTCGCAGATTAGATTATTGTTCGATGGTGATGAAATCAAAGTAACAGATACTCCAGAATCTTTGGATATGGAAGATGAAGCATGTGTTGATCTTCAGATTTTATCTTCATGATATATAGACTAGTATACTTTATCGTATTTATCGAGAGACTGTGAATTCCCGTGTAAAAATTATATAGAAAAAAGTTCAACTTTCCATAAACACGTACTCAGGTTGGGAGAAAATAAAAAAATAGGTTTTATTTAATTTTTGCTCATTGTTTATTCTTAGTTGCATCATAGCTTGTTTCTTGAATAAGTCTGTGTCCGCTTTAATTTTTTCAAAGCGCACTTTGCTGCGGTACATTTGGCAATTCTGTAATTTCGTCCAATTCCTTTGAAAGAACCCTTGCCAAAAACGTCAACGGTTACTCGTACCCTTCTTCCGTCCGCGAGTTTCTCCGGATTTCCAAACTTGGCGGTTTCTGGCTCAAGTTCGAGCAGTTCACGGATTGGGGATTTTGGTACATTTGTGCTAAATTGTTCTGAAAAATAACGTAATAATAATGAAAGGATATCTTGAAGGAACAATGACGAAGTACAAAATTAAAATTCTTACCTATCTCAGACTTCATAATTCTATAATAGACTCCCCATACCGCGTCCAGTGACATTCCACTGTCGAGATAAATTGCACCTGCTAGTGACTCAAAAACATCACCAAGAGCCTTTGGTACTTCGACGTCCTCAGCTTCTTCACAATCTTCTTCTCCGATGAGATAATACTGCAGTATGAAAAATAGAAAAATCAGAAATGTTTGTACGAATGTAATAATTATTTCATTAAAACTTGCAATGCTCACCTCTTCACTTATCGAGTGTCCATTCTCTTCTTGGATGCGAACGAATCGATCGATAACGACGTTTAAGCCTGGTGAAAGATGTCGAAAGTATTTGTGAAAGCCGCACCGAACAGCGAGTGATGCGAAAATTGTATTATTAACGAGTGCGGATCTGAGATCTGTCAGAGCACCCGGAGAATGTTGCCTCGAATCCTCGTACAAATGTCTGGTAATGAGATAATCGAGGACTGCATCGCCAAGAAATTCTAAACGCTGATAGCAGTCGGTTAGCCGATTAGGCTGATATGAGGCATGAGTGAATGCCTGAAGGAGATAACTTCTGTCGCGAAATGGATATCCTATCGCACTTTCTAGACGCTCATATCCATCGAGCATGTCGTCCAATTCGAGCTCTGGATTTGGTGCGTGCCTGAGGAGCGGATTCTGGGGTTCCTCCAGTTTTCCATAGCGAATCTGAAAAGTTACAATAGGAGATAGAATACAAAATTTTCTGTAATTAAAGACGAATTGTAAGTCGCGTAATCGGTCCACGATTAGACGATGAAAATAAAATTTCGTACTTGACTCCAAGAAATTTCTCCAGTTTCTTGATTGATCTCTTTCACGTACGGTGTACTTCCTGGATAAATTTCAGTCGGTTCCTCATCCTGGATGATACGTACTTCCTGTATAGGCAACACGTGAATTCCTAGCCATGCCATGAAGAGAAGAGCTCCCCTGGGACCACAGGCAATGAGATAAGCTCCGATAAGAGCTTCTACACAGTCAGCAATACTTTTGTCTGGAATGCTATGCTGAGTTATCAAATTGTACGGTATAAAACATTGCAAGTTCTCAGAAGCCTCGGAATATCGAGTTTGATTTCTATCCAGTTCTATCCTCATTATTCCCAACTTATGCTCAGTCTCCCGAACGAGTTGAGTGATCTCCGTTGGATCGAGTGCTCGCAAGGTTGGAATGTCAGCTTGATTCCAGAGCGTCGACGGGACACCCGATTCAATGAGAGCCTGCTCGAGTTCCTTGGGCACGTAGTAACAAGGCGGTAACCAATTATCATGGGGTTCAAATTTGGTCGCTATCATACTCTCTCCAAGCATTTTCTGTCGTCCCAAACGATAAAGATTTAAATTGCTAACTTGCTTCGATCTCAAGTGACTGAGCTTTCCTTCGTGAATTATATCATAAGTACAATAGAGGTAGGTCGTTATCGCATATTTGAGAAACGAGTCTCCTATCGTCTCGAGTCGCTCAAGATTTATGCCGTCATTCGCGTTTGACATCGTCAGGGCCTGCAGAATAAGACTTGGACTTGGACCAGGATGTCCTCGTAATTCCGGTTGTTCGTCAAAACTGAACAAACCTTCGTCCGGTACATATGATCTTTCTTCATCTCGTATTTCTTTAGGAACATTAGACCGGTCGAGTTTGCGATTCATGGTCTCTCGCAATTTTTCTGCAACTTTTTCTATATAATCCCGGTGCTCGAGTTCTCCCGTGCCTACAACGCATGCAACATTGCTAGAAGCACTGCTTTTTCTTTCAAATTTTACTTCCCGATCACTCGTAATGAGCGAACCTTTCGTCATAATTTCAGTCTCTTTTTTCTTAGCGAATTCGTAGTGGAGCTCGCTGTGTCGTTCGATGAGAGATTTCAGCTCGCAGTTTTCTCTCTCAGGCCAGTATGGCACTTCGGAACATTTCTCCATTTCTAAAAGATCGAGGATTTTCTTGTTCATCTCGCGCTTGGCCATCTGCGATTCGCCCTCGACCGCCTCGGCGATGTTTTCCCCCATGTAAGATATTTTCAGTCCTCGAGTTTCGTCGTCGCTGTCTTCCGACGTATCCATCATTCCGTCGCTACAAGTCTCATCGGAGTCGTACCCGTCGACGTCTGAATCGCAAGCAGGTGATCCGTATCTTATGTCCGCCCAATTTAATCTCGAATCGAGCGTTCCCACGTTCAAGGGAAACGAATTCGTCATTTCGAAACCTATTGTATCAGCTGCCATATCGTTCGACCAAGTGCCAATCTCCAACTTGTCTTCTTCATCGTCGTCATTTTGCTCATCCGACTCATGACTCGATTCACGAGTTGGTTTTTTCTCTTCATTCTTCGGCAGGTTTGCTGATGTCGATTCGATCGCTTTCGCATTGTCGTCGCTCTTTGCCTTTTTCTCCGATTCTTTAGATTTTTTCAAAACTTCCGCGAGACTCCAACCAAAGTTGAGCGGTGGCCATTCAAAATCTTAAAATCAAATATTTTTATTCGTATATTTCACTATTTTATGGTATTTGAAGAAAGAATATTTCTATGAGAGTTTTAAGAATATTACCCTCGCTCAGATTTTCTTGTCCTAAGTTGATTGATCGCGCAACTTGACAGCGTATTTGATTTGCAAGTAGAAGAGCATTTATTCTGTACAAAATGCAAGGCAAACAAACTGCCTGCCGCCACAAGGACGCTGGAAAAGGATGAATGGCGCAAAGTTCAGCTACCAATATCTGTTTCTGCTCCAAATTTTCTCGTTTCGCTCTCTTCGTCTCTTCGCTACTAGTTGGTAAAGCTACTCCCTTTCGATTGACATACCTGATGAATAAAAAATATAAGTACCCGTGAAGGATTAAAAAATAATTACCCAAACTCGAAATACCTGGGTGTGAGAAAATTTAATCTCGCTGAAGTGTGATCAACGTCCAACAACGGCTGATCTAAATTCTGTATTCGAATGTCGTATTTTCGGAAGTAATATTCTTCAAACGTGCTGTAACCATCCCCGGGAAAGGATGATTTTGGATTAAGATTCGTACAAATTTCTGCTACATAAAAATACTGTAATAAGAGAAAAACTACGGTGAGAAAAGTATACAAAATAGGGATTTCAATCGATGCAAAATTACTCGAAATACCTGGGGTTGATCCTGATTTCTATACCAAGGCATAATCACAGCATCGTGATACTTCGAAGCATCGAAAGTGAACCGCGTTCTCTCTTCCTCCGGAACCTCTCTCGGTACTGTCTCACGATTTTCGTATATCAGTTCCAAAAAATTCCAATCCACATCTACATCTTCATCCGCTGTATTTACAGGAACGATTATATAGGAATTTTCCGAAGCGTTAGGATCGAAGAGCATGAGATACTTTTCGAGTCTCAGGACGTTCGTGAACGTATAATTCAGGAAAGTTGCGACTCTTTCGATCTGTTTCTCATCCAGGACGATTGTTTTTCTGCTGAGCCTGAGCTCGACTCGTACCTCGCCAGATCTCGTATAAATGGAAAATGGACATAACTGGAAAAAAAATTATCATCATTTTTTATAAGTTGGATAAACTCAAATAACAAAAATAAATTGATGCTTCGTACTTTTGGTATCCGTTTGAGTGTAAGAATGCCAAAACCGATAGCAGATTCTTCAGGTGGATAGATTCGGCGACCCCGTGTGTTTTGCTCTTCCGGTAGAGGACAACTGAGTGACATGTGAATGTGATAGAGATAAGCCGGCGTGGCGACGACGGGTCTACAATCAGTTAAAGCTTCAGCTGTCTGTAAATAAAAAGTGTCGTAAGAAATCACATAAAGAACACGAATTCCAAAATTTTTGATAAATGTTTGATAAATTCAAGTACTTTTTTGTAATAGTATTGTCGACGCTTTGTCGTTCCTGGTCGAGCTTCCGAATAGTCAACCCTTGCCTCATCAGGCAGTGCGGGTACTTCAGCATCCTCCGGTCGAGCTTTAAAATTTTCTTTACCGATCGGCAAAAGATTGTCGTCTATTTCGTTCTCCCGGTGCAATTGTATGCACAATTGAAGAGCCGCGAGTCTTCGAGCCATTGCCTTATTCGGCATCGCGTATGACTAAGAGAGAAAAAGAGTGACAGTGTGAGAATACGGACAAAAATGGATCGACAACTGATCATCAATGAGATCTTACCGAAATGACATATTTCAAGGGTGAATTTATGGGAAGTCGAAGAGAACACGTGTACATGACAGAACCGTTGACTTCAAGAGAATCCGTATTCCATTCGGGTGTGAGCCGAGTAAATGTGTCACTCGGTAATTTGGCACAGTACCTAGAAAACAATTAAATTTAAGTAAAAAATTTTCAGAATTAAGAGCAAGAATTTTTTAATTTACCTATTGACGAGAGATATTGCTGAATTGAAGGATACTCTCGGAGCGTCTTCAGTTCCAAGAGGCTGATAGTACGGTAGGATTGATGCATAGGCGTCCGCCTCGTTCTCCTCCTCCTCACTTGGTTCATTGTTCCAGCATTTAGCTAAGAGAGTCTAAAAGAATTTTTTTTTAATTGTCTGGAAAGCTGGAAGATATCTGGAGCCTTACCTTTTCGATGTAATGATACTGAGCCAATTGCCAGATGCATTCGCGTGATCGCTCGACAGGTACGAGCAAGACGTGGAGAGCGTCGATGGCTCGAGCTCGACTCTTGCATTGTACGTAAGATTGATAATTCTTAGGGAAATCGTATCTCATGACGAAATTACATTTCGGAATCTCGATACCTTGTTCCAGTATGGATGTGGCTATCAAGAGATTGCACTCGTGTATTCTGAATCGTTTGAGAACTTCTTCCTGCTTTCTGTGCTCGATCTCGACGTCCCGGGAGTAAGTTGCGTCGTCCACCGTTTTCTCGATCGTGTACAGCGGTGATAGGAAATTCAGATCTTCGTCGCACTTGCAAACTTCCTGCGCGGAGAGAGACAGAAGGAAAGAGAGAAAAAGACGAGTAGAGAAGAGTGAACGAACAGAAAGAACGTCTACGAATGTGGGTATGTTCAACGATGTGTACCGACGTTCAAAAGATGGAAGAGTATTTTCGCTGTTAAACTCTTGTCGACGAAAATGACTCCGCACAGCAAATCGGGATCGGTGATTCCTCGATGATGACCCCCGTGTCTGTCTGGTCGACGGTGCGTATCATCGTGTAACCTCCAGTGTCCTCGTCTTCCTTGGAAGGGACCATTCCTGAAAGTTGTCACTGTCTCCGAGACGTGTTTTGTTCCATCTGTTGAAACAATAAAGAAATTATGCGAATCGAATTCTTGTCTAGTTATTTTTAAAATAGTTTTTGGTGTCTCACCCGCATTTCCCAACTTCTCCTTCACGTGAAATGGCGCGTACGTTTTTAGAGTCTCTAACAACCGATGCACCTTGGGCCTTGAATACCGATAAATTCTTTCGCGTTCTGTCAACGTTTGGAACGCGCTGTCGCACAAGGCACTAAAATTTCAAATAATTTTTCATAAAACTTTGATCTTCTTCTCAGTTTCATATTAAAAAATGTCAAGCTTTACCGTATCTTTATCAGGACCGTAGACACGACATTCAGGATAAGATAGTGACGTTCGTACGGTGTTTTGACTTTAAGTTTCTCGCTAAGACACAGCAGAGCGAATGCCGCGCGATCAGCGCACCACGGACCAAGAGTACGAAGTATGTCCAAAAAATCTTCCATTATCGAACGAGGTTTTTCAGTTGGGTCGGGTATCTTTTTTATATCTTCCAAAAATTCTTCATTATAGATTTCTGTCGGGTCATAACGATGTTCCGAGAGGAAATCTATCACATGCAGAGCGTTCTCCTCAAGAACTTTCTCCAAGCTCGATTTCTCACCTGCTTCGTATTCTATAACATATTCTCGAGGTTTTGGACCATACCTGCAACACATTTTTTATTTATTTTTCCTCACATATGCATATAGATTGGAGAATTCTCAGGTATAATAATGAGATGAGACTACCTCAGAACAGAGAGAATGTCGCTAGCTGTTTCTAGTTCGCATTTGTAAGTATTTTCTAGTCTTTCTATCTCCAGGCCCAATCTTCCAGGCTCTCCGGTGAGATCGAACAATGGAATTGCTAAACCCACAATTCGTGGTGGCTCTGAACAACCGTCGAAAGCTGCAAGCACCGATGCGAGTGCTTTTCTTGAAGCTAATAATTGACATTGCTCTACAATAATCAGATTTATCCGAGATGCAGTTATCTTGCCCTGTCTCAGTAAGTCTTGACATGCTTCTATCGTTGAGGTCCAAACCTGAAAAAAATTAACAAGATTATCATTTGATTACAATTTGAAACAAATTTCTCATTATCTTTACTTTACTCACCCCGATATTCTCACAATTGCTATCTACTAATTCTGACGACTCCTTGTTACCGACTGAAACAGCCAGATCAGTCAATTGGCATATATAATTAGCTCTAGCATTACATTTGTCGTCATCGCTCAGCAAATAAAGAGTTTGTTTTCCACCATTTTTTAGAGATCTGAGAACAAATAAATTTGAATTTTAATCACTGTTGTCATACTGAAACTTTTGTTTTGTTTTTTACTGAGAGTCTTACTTTCTATTCCCTGTGGCAAATTCCTGAATCAATTTTGTTACAATAAAAGTTTGTTCTGTACTTTTACCCAAGCAAACAATAATATTTCTTCTTCTGGCAGCATATAGTAATTCAACCTGGATGGAAAAAAATAATAATAAAACGATTTATAATTATAATTATAATAAATACGATAAAATTGGTATGTTGACAGTTGAGAATGCAATAATTATTCACTCACTTGATACTCTCGTGGAGTAAAGGATTTCGTGTAAACTTGATCGTTGAACGGAAATGCCATGGAAATAGCTGGATACAAGACCCTTTATAAATTTTTTATCATTATTTTCATGTTGGAATCTGCAAACTTTTTTATCGCGTTCGAGATAAACCGGTCAATCTCTACACCCACATTAATTACAGAAATAAACGAACACTATTTCTCATTACAGTAAGCCATATATTTTTGAGACATACTGTATACAAACGAACCGGTAATTATAAAAATGTTCCAAATTTTTATCGGACGCGAATTGCAATTCTTTGGTATATAATTGTAGAGTATTTGTCGTTGTTTTCACGATTCGTTGCATTCACTCCAAAATATAAAAAACAGCAAATCTTTCGTTATAAATACAGAATTTTTCGGACCGAAGTGTCTTCACAGTACGCACAATACTATTATTTATCTTTTGTAGACTAAAATACGAATTTATTTAGTCTTTTCGAATATGTAAATAAAATTTTGTAACCAATGTCAAATATACTACAATTTATATATCACATCGTAAATTGATGAAATATTGAAATAAATACGTGCGAAACCGTACGGTCGATTCCTACCGTATTTATTTTTCTAAAGATAAACAAGAGTCAAGGTGAAAAAACGGTTTTTCACGTAAGCATACCCTCCATAAAAACAAAAGATGCGCTTTGTTGTGTCTATGTTGTGTATGTATTGAGTTAGAATGTCATGTGCATGAAACTCTAGCCTTCAGGGTGTGGGTCGATCTTTATTGATACAGCCAAATTCAAAAGCTAACCTAATTTAAATCAAAAGTGAGGTTAGGTGTCATACAGAAACTTATATGTATATCACTACGGAAAATGATGAGGTAAGTTCGAAGTCGCTGAATCGGCTCTCATCCATATGAGAGATAATACTGAGAGAAATGTCAGAAATCTCAGAAAAAGAAGTGATTTTATGCAAAAGTGCAGTCGAAAGTAACGATGCTCCGGACGAATACGTAAACACATTCGAAAAAGCAGGTTTCAAATGTAAACATTTGACTGTTCTAACTTTTCAATTTGTAAATCTCGATGATCTTAAAAATCGTTTATTATCACCAAGTTCTTACGGTGGTAAGTTTCACATTTTCTTCAACGAAAGTTTCTAAAATATTTATGAAAAAAATTAGAAGCTACTTGTAAACTATTGACAACTCAACTTATCTCAGGTTTGATTCTGACTAGTAAACGTGCCGTAGAAGCAATAAGTTTCTCACTCGAAGGACATCCCTTGCCTGAGGAATGGAAAAGTTTACCGATATTCTGCGTTGGCCCGGCAACAGCTTGCTTAGCCGAGACAAATCTAGGCTTGAAAAATTCTTTAGATAACAATTGCGGTAATTCTAAAGAATTGGCAGATTGCATTGTCAAACGAATACAGCAAGGCATGCAGCCTCTTCTCTATCCTTGCAGTACTATCGCTAGAGACACGATTGAACAAATTTTGACCACTAGTCAAGTAAATTTTGAGAAAATTTTTGTCTACGACACTCTGCCAACAAAAACTTTACAAGATGATTTAGCACAATTGGCAGACAATTCTGAAAAAATATTCATTTTTTTTAGTCCATCTGCAGTTGAGTACACTCTTGACGCAGCAAATAAAATCACAAATTTTCTTGATAAAATGCAAGCTGTTGCCATTGGGCCTGTTACTGCTGATGCTCTTGCAAAACACAATGTTCATGTCAGAGCAGTTTCCAGCAAGCCTGAACCGCATACTTTGCTGGAAACAATTCAACTAGCTAAATTATTATAAGACTGTTTTTATTGTTATTGAAGTGAAACTTCAGTCTTGATCAAATTATGAAAAAATTTAAGTAAAGAATGTAAAACTGAATAAATGATGTAAATTTTTTATTTTTGAAATATATTGCATAACAAATTGCTTTCTTAATACATCTAATTTCACTTGATTTATGTACATAGTGAAAAAAGTAGTATGATCATTGAATGATAAGTGATTAATACAATGGAGGTTAAACTATTTTGATGATAATTGACTTATTTAATAAGGCAACGCACGTATCTTATTATTAATTCATCCCTGTCTCGTTAAAATTTGATTTTCAATTAAAGAATCAGTCATTTTTTGTATTAGAATTCAATACTCTGCATTAACGCAACTGCACAATAAATTAATTTCAAACTCACACAGAAAACGTGGATTGACATGAACAAGTATTTTTATCGATCGAAAGATCGGATTTTTAAAATTTTGCAAATGAAAATTATTTCGCATTTTGAAACCCTCCAGCTCAATATCGATTTCGATTTGCAACGTTTCCCATCAAGCAAATATCAGCACCGACGATCGTCGATTGATTTGCATAGTAAGGTTGAGGGACTGTTCCGCCGTTGTTATATTTCATCTGAATGGCTGTCTCGTAATCCGGAGCGGGTCTGTATGAGGGAAGAAGAGCCCTCAAATTATTAACTTCTGTAGAAGAAACAGAGGGCACAGGAGGATAAGGAGAAGTAGAGAGATCATTGTAACTCGTCCAGCGCATATGATCTTCGGTTACGCGATTATCTAAACTAACGGATGCAGTTTGTTCCCCAGAATCTGTCGTATCACCATCCTGAAAATTATAAATTTTTAGTATAATCGTCCATTACTATTTTACACCCTGAAAAAAATAAGAACTTACAAAGTAATTTGTTAACGGTTCGGAAGGTCTTGCTTCCTGGTGTTGCATGTAAAATGTATGCTGGGCAATACATAAACGCCACATGTATTTCGCGCTTCGGGAATCGCCAAAAACAAATTGTTTAGCATCTTCGAGCTCAGACTGGCACTCTATTTTGAAAGTTTTTTTATGGTTTATGACGTTGCTTATATCCTTCCATCTGATAAAATAATGAAGAAGTTTTAAATCTTAATTCATTTTATAATTTAATTGATTTTTAATAATAAATTACCGATAAAATTGAGTTGTTTGCATTGTTGAATAGTCGACCATAATTCCGTTAATGGAGACTCCAAGAACGACCTCATTGTTACTATTATCCTGAAATTCAAAAATATTTTTAACTCTCTAGAAGATTTTCGTGTATATTGACTAATAATGTATCAAAATGAATATGTAAAATATGATATAGATAAGTGAATGAAATTGTACCTTTGCTGTTAAAGTTTCATAACCATAACCATCGAGCTGTACAGCTATCGATATGTACAATTCTTCAGCCATTGCCTGAGTAACACCAGTCAAACTCTTGTACTGACACAAAGTTGAATTGAGAAGAGCTGCACTTCCGCCTGGTTCAGCTTCCACCACATTCTACAAATTCATTGATTATCATCAATAAATATCAATACAGTCTTGATTAGTAATTTATAATAAAATGTTGATATACTTTTGGAAAAAAAGTGTACTGATGCAAGCACTCCGGAGCATGTCTCTCTACGTCATAGTTACCAAATTCTGATTGCATCCAATAACTGGCAAGTAAAACTGCCTGGCGAGCATCGCAAGGTAATCTACCCTCTAAGATATCACTCTTCAACTGGAGATAGTAATGATACCTGATGAACAATGAACTTTTCATTGGAAAAACACTACCTAGATGTGTCCATAAACAAAAATAAATGTTGAATGTAATAAAATCACCTCGTCATTTCATCTTGTATGAGTTGAACGTCCGTTATGTAGAACATAACTCTAAAGTATAGATTAAAATTCTTGGCATCCTTTTCCAGTTGCCTTTTCAGCGGTTTGTCCATATCGACCCATCTGAGGGTCGGCTCTCCATGGCGGCATATGTATCTGAGACCAAAAAACTCCGGCTGACCCAGTCCAAGTTTTTGAGTCACGTTGTTCAGACATTCTTGGCCGAAACTGTCAATGTCTAGCGTGCACTCTACTGATGTTTGATCCAGGAGTTCGACACAGATGACGTACTGATTTTTCGACACGACATTGTACTGACGGCTCTTTTTCAAGTGAAATTTAAAAGGCATTCTAAGAGAGATGAGATAAATCTGAAAAGATTGTTTGATGATTTTTATTTTCATTCGGAATTCCAGCATGTTTTTTTGAAATTTTTATTCATAAAAATACGATGTACACATTTTGAAAAGTGTCAACAGAGATGATTATTTACCACGACTTCCTTACAAATTGTGCTTACCTGGCTTATGTCAAGTCTATTGTTTACACTTCTGATAAGAAGTCAACATTTTATTCGTGCTGAAATATGCTTATTCTCCGTCAATTAGCAAAACAATTTGTGCTCCTCATGTTAGATCATTTTTACGTATTTATGCAAAAATACATTCCAACATCACAACTATACATCCTTCACCGATAAAATTGTGGTATGCACAGAAGAAATATTCTTTCATGAATGCAGTTTCTCTTTTCTCTAATTAGAACGCTGAAACATTAGAAATATCCAATAGCCAAACGTGTATAGAAGACAATAGCGGACGTCACTATTTGCACTTCTTTTTGTGTCCGAATGGACCAATCACATCTTTCCGTCGTAAATAAGAATCGCCGACATGAATACAAGACTTGAGAAATTTTGATTCGGAGTTCGATTTTGTTTACGATTATTTTTTGATGTGAATTATGAAAAACGTTGGCGTCGTTGGTTTTGTTGGTGATTAAGGAGAAAAAGAAATTCGATAAAACTCCGAGGTTAATGACGTATTTTCGAAATGATCGGAGTCACGTCGCGACGTCGCGTCCAATGGACTGTATCGCAAGGTTAGACTGTATCTGTGTCTGCTTGGCGACGAATACAGACAAGCCAGCGGAGAGACGAGTTGAACGTTGAACCGTGAACGAAGAAACGCAAATAAAACTCTTATTTACAATCTTATTTATCTCGGTATTCGCGCATTCTCATATGAAATTAAAAAGGGGGAAAGAGTAAAAGAATCTGCAAAAAAATATAAACCCGGATCGGCACAAACGCGCACATCGAGTTCATTTCATCGAGCGAGCATAGTGTGTTCCGTGAAGTTAGTTTTTTGCTTTGATGCGAGAAAAGAAAAATAGAGCTATGCCTTATCCTTTTCTAACGCATCGGAAAAACTAACGACGCTCGCAGTGACTATATACATGTAAATAGTGCAAAGACTCTTGCACTATCCTCGCTTCTCTCTATTATAGATCATTTTCGGAGACATTTTGTTTTGTCATTTTTGATGAAATCGGAGTAGAGTGTGCAGGTGGATTAAAGGTTCGGTGGGGAGGAAATAAAGAAGAGAAAAAAAAAAGCATCGGAGCAGCAGCCGCAGCAGCAAGTGGTCAGCGAGCGAGTCTCGTCCCGTTGCTACAAGAACGTGCAAGGATAGGCTTCCGAAGTGATCTGGGTAGAGAGATATGGCAAAAGTAATGCGTCAGTGCAACGAGCTGTGCGTATTTAGTGACTTAACGGTATTTTTACGATGATCGAATTTTCGTGATTTCTTCCATTGTGTTTATTGTTGATTCTTTTATTGTATATTAATTTGCTGTCAAAATTACGCGTCCTGCGAAGAGAAAATCCGTTGAGGACGCATACAGGAGGATAATACGGAGACAAAAAAAAAGAGCAAGAGTGCTGATAGAACTCAAGTAAAAACAAAGCGTGGGTGTACGTTATACCAGCGAATTTCATACTCCTCAAGAAGCGTTATACCGATGCAACATTTTTACTGTGTGAATGCGCGCGCGGGTGTTTCTCTCTCTATTCCCCGTTCTCTCTTTCTCTCATTCCTTCTTCGTTCCTCCTCCTCTTGTCCTCCTTACTAGCTTTCTCTCCTTCGTGTATTTTAATACTTTCGTGAGCGGGTTAGGGTTAGAACATCGCTTCGGAGTTTGCATAACAAGATCACAAATCAATTATTAATCAAATTTGTGACTAAAAACTATAAAACGAAAACGCTCCGGAGTTTTGTATTGTCCAGGACACTTGGAGATTTTTCCTCGCCGTTTCGCCTGATTGGAAAAAGTTGTTTTTTCGTTACGGTACGTCGCCTCGCACGCGTACCTTCGTGAATTTAAAGTGGGTCCTCGCTCTTCTTCCTTTTACTCAACTGTCTCAGCAAAATTGGGTCTAACGTCGACCCCACAATGGTGATACGGTAAGATATCTCTGTCATTCCGTTTTTTTTCTAAAGCTCGTAACTCCTACTCGCTCATAATAGCGCGAAATTCAAATTCGTTATACATGTACATTTTTATTTATTACTATTTATTACTATGAAGACTGTTTTTGTAAGAGAACTGTAAAAAAAATCTTCTCTTTGTCGTTTACACGAAAAATAAAGATACCATAGAAAAATTGGTCGAAGTTGGTCAAATGGAACGTACGAATAAATCTTTTTTGTTCTTCTCTTTTGCCTTGTGTTTCGTGTAGTCACCTGTTCAGAGAGAAGCCATATGGAAGTGGCACACACAGGCTCGTCGGCTTGTAACCTCATTATGATTCAATTTTTTTTCTTCTTTTTAGCACACCTAAAATTCGCTACAACGCTCGTGGCGAGAAATTCCTCGCGAGTTGTTTTTAATGTGATTAGCGTAGTACATAACAGTCGGGTAAACGATAAATTCGAAAAAGGCAAACAGCTCTCGTCTCTCCATCAATGAATCGATAAATATTTTTCATCGCTCGTCGATTAAACCGTAACAAAGAATTATTTTGAAAGAGCGACGATGTTGAGAGTTGACGGATTGTACGTGATTCAATTTGTTTCGACTTTTGAATTTTCGTTTGGATGCTCGTTTGATCAGCTGTGTCTGTCCTAGCTTCGGGAAGCGGGAAATTCAAAAATAAAAAAAGATTTTAATCGCAAAAAGCGGAAGGAGAGACCGTTGATTTATATTTATTTAAAAGTTAGGATTAATTTAACATTTTTTTTAATTCGCAGATCCGATGGAGGCAGTAATGAGAGCCCTCTACTAGTAGCAGAGGGTGGGACGGTGGGACAGCCTCACAGTCCTCACAGTAAACAGAGCCATAATCATTCTCTTGTTAATCCACACGGAGGTCACAGCCACAATCATGAAAAGCCGAAGCAACTGATAAAATACGGGGAATTAGTTATTTTAGGGTAAGAAATTAATTGTTCAGAGATTAAAAAGAGAAATGCCCCGAGCGATTGTTTTTGCAAAAAGGAAATGACCTCATTTCTTTTCTTCTTTAACGGTATTTCGTGATAACGATAAAAATCGCAACACGCAAATAACGATCAACGTATACTCATTGTTTACCGAATATGAAATTGACATTTTTTTCTTTCTCTCTTTGTTTGCTCTCGCGTATATCAGCTATAATGGATTTCTTCCCCCTGGTGATCGTGGGAGGCGTCGAAGTAAATTTGTTCTCGTAAAAAGGCCGACGCCGAATGGAGTAAAGCGGAGTAAACATTATGTCGTCAAGACTCCTCACAGTTCTCAAGCGATATTAAACACACAGCAACACTCCATCTCGTATACGCTATCACGCACCCAGGCCGTTATCGTTGAATACACAGAAGATGAAGATACCGACATGTTTCAAGTAAGTCACTGTTTTTTCACCTCATTCCCAAATTCAATTACTTTCACTTCGACTTATCGCAGATGGGGCCGTGATTTCGTTCAATTTCCAAATTGCTGGAAAAATTTCTTAGAATGTCACATAATATGTCAAAAGATACATTTTCAAAACGTCTGAAAAAAGGGAACTAATAGGGATTGGAATTGAATTTTTTGGCGTTTTTTATATTGATTTTGAATTAATTAAAATAAAAAAATAAAACTCGTACAATTGTTTCGATACTTTATTTAAATAAATTTAATAAATATTTTACGATGCAAGTAAATTTTGCATAGATTTTCATATAGAATTTTTGTTTAAGAATTGATACAATGTTTGTGGAAATTTTCTAAAATCAATAATTTGAGAACTTGTATGTACTTTGAAAGTAAAGTTTCAATGATGATTAATTAATTACAGATTGGTCGGTCGTCGGAGTCTCCAATAGATTTTGTAGTGATGGACACGTGCCCAGGTGGAAGCGACACGGGGCCGGCTAGCGAGAGTCGCGTGGCTCAGAGCACCATTAGCAGGTTCGCCTGTCGAATTCTAACGGATCGATCGGATCCGAGGGTCGCGAGAATCTACGCAGCTGGATTTGATAGTTCGAGAAACATATTTTTGGGGGTAAGTACATTGTTATCGAAAAAAGAGAATCTGAGTCACAACGAACACGATAACAATTTTGTCGAGAACTTTTACGTTGATGAGTGACTGTCATTTCTTTCTGGGTCAGGAGAAGGCGACGAAATGGCAAGAAAATCACGAAATAGACGGGTTAACAACGAACGGCGTGTTAATAATGCATCCGCGTGGACAATTTTGTGGAGGCGAGGCGCAATGCGGTTTCTGGCGAGAGGTCAGTGTTGGAGGAGGCGTATTTTCACTGAGAGAGAGCCGAAGTGCTCAACAAAAGGGTAACGTAGTCGAGGACGAAGATAATGTTCTTCAAGATGGAACTCTGATCGATCTTTGCGGAGCGACGTTGCTGTGGCGGTCTGCCGAAGGCCTATCCAAATCACCGGTAAATATTCTCATTTAATGGCATTATCGACTCAACGAATAAACTCTGTCCTGCCATGAAATCAATACCTATGAATATTTTTTTTTCTGTCCAGACGAAGCACGATTTGGAGGAACTGGTCGACGCGATCAACGCTGGTCGCCCTCAATGTCCAGTTGGTTTGAACACACTTGTCATACCTCGAAAGGCAGCAGCTGACTCTGCCCAGCAGCAGCCTTACGTCTATCTGAGATGCGGCCACGTGCAGGGACATCACGATTGGGGCCAGGAAAAAGACAAAGCAACGAGACGGTGTCCTATGTGCCTTGTCGCTGGCCCTATCGTTAAACTGTGTATGGGAATCGAGCCAGCATTTTACGTTGATAGCGGTCCACCGACATATGCCTTTAGCCCTTGCGGTCACATGGCGACTGAAAAAACAGTCAAGTATGTATCCTGATTAAATACTCGATATTTTATCACTCTGATTATGAATTATACATTTTTCGTTCTTTCTCAGGTACTGGGAAAAAGTAGCCATCCCTCATGGTACTAATGGATACATAGCCATTTGTCCCTTCTGTGCGGTCCCGCTTGAAGGATCCCCTGGATACGTTAAACTCATTTTCCAAGATAACGTAGACTAAAAATCATCGAAGAACGTTCTTAATCACCGATCAAAATCAGCGTGCGTACCTAAGCAACTTTCGTAATATTATCCTGATCGCAATTCACGCCAAAGATGATTCAATCGAATTTACTACTTCCTCTCCTCTTCCACTCTTTCCATTGCCATTTTACAGAAGATTCCTGTTACTCGTTAAATCCGCTTGAAAAATCATTATTTGTAAATACTAAATATCCGTTGATAAGAACCTTGGAATTTATACGTTCTATTAGAAAAGAAGAAGAAAAAACGATGAAAGAAACATTTATTGGAAATTTTTTATTTTGTGAAAAATGTAAATCGCTTCGAATCGGTAGTTAGTTACTTCTGAAATCTTAGGTTTACCGTTTTACCCACCTACAGTATTTTCTTCTTAATCACTTGGTCGATGAACGAAACTTTTCCGAAATAGCTATAAATCGACTTTTATGTATTTTTTATTATTTTAAGTCTCGTCGAAGATACAACTTAAGCGTAATTAATCTTATCGTTGTAACATTTTTCACCAATTTGTTCGTTCTAATGTAACGTTGGAGTGCAATATTTTTTCAGAACTGACGGTCCTGTGAAAAAATGATTTTTCAATCTTGAGATCGCTCGATAGACAATTCGGACGGAAAATTTTAGTTGACTTGCGTTTCATACAAAATAAGCACGTGTAAGATATAAATTAAAAATATCATCGATAACGATTATCGTATAAAAAATGCAATTTTTTTACAGTTTCGATAAGCCGATAATTGGAGAAATATTCAGTCGAGTGTGACTGAGATTTTTGATCGTATACTTGTGTACAGACACTGCAAATATTAGGCTCGAGTGTTGATGCTGCAATTAAATAAAGATGCAGAGATTGAAGAAATGACTTTTTGAAGAAAATTCGTGAAAATCAGCGCAATCCTCGTTCTCGTTGAGACGTTTGAAACGGGTTGATGAACAGCTTGAACATAATTCTTCGTCTCGTCAGTTCGATCTCACGAGGAAACTGTATATTTTGCAGGTGCAGCTACATCAGGCTTTGTGGATGACTGCACAACAAGTGCACTGAGCACTCGACTAAATTGTACCAAAACAGAAAGAAAACGAGTGAAAAGGATTAACGATGAATGTTATTATAAAGTGAAAATACTGCGGTTCGTCTTTCACTGTTTTACGTAATGAATGATAAAATTGAAGAAAAAGACTGTTTAAAGTATTCGCGCGTGGAGGAAAAACTGAATGTCACTTCAAGATTTGCTTCTTCGTAAGGACAATCTAGCGCCCATTATATTTCGTAGAAATTTTTATTTCTTTCGATTTCTTTTAATCGCATATATATTTTAAAAATATATATGCACTCGTATGTGCAACATCCGCTTTTGGGATCTCGTGAACGAGAATTTTTGCAAAGTAAAGTGAACGATAATAGCGTGCACGTGAAATGTAACATTTTGGCCTTGAATAACGTTTTGTTTTGCTTTGGAAGATTTTTGAAGAGTGTAATGTTTGTATTGGTCTTTTTTAATGAAACTTGTACGAGTAAAAATACGAAAAAAAAAAATTATAATGAATTTTTGTAATATTGCGCGTTCAAAATAATCGCAGCAATTTCAATGTCAGGTATCGAATGAAAAAAAAATGGGTGGATCGACGACTACACTTCCACGTTTGTAAATTTAGTATCTATGTATATAAGTAGATTTATTAATTATTACGTAACGTATATAGTAATATAAGTAATGTATATTAAATTCGTTTGATAATAGTGCAGTAGAGAAAACCTAAGGAAAAAGCAATCGCAGTGCTGAAAATCCTTCGCTCTCCGCATTGTTCAACTTTATGAACATAAAAAAATTATGCTCCTTTACTTATACATCAGCAGAAGCTAGCATTTTCAATTTAACAAAATGAACCACCCACGATGTACAAGTGAAGTTTATTTCCATTGTTAATTTCTGTACTCGCAAACACAAAAACTGCCTCAAGAGGATTTTCTATCTTGCGTAGGGATGATAATACTGAGGAAAAAATTGTGATAAGCCTCGACGAACAAATGCTCTGATGTTAAAGATAAGAGAAACACTTTTTCTGAAAATTCGAAGTGTATGAGAATCAGGTAAAAGATTCGACATAAAATTATTGTGAAACAAAAATATAATGGAAATGTAAGACAGTGTATTATTTTCTTGAAAAGAATCCCACACACCTTGCGATAAATATTTTTAATCAAGAGCCTTGGAAACGACTGAGGGTTATTGTTAAATTTTACCTTAAAATATGTAAAAATTACTTCATGCCCAAAAAATTTTCAAATCAAATATTTCGAATTAGTTTGATATTGAAAGTTGAAAGCTCTGTGTAAGAAATTTTAATTTTCATATTTTAGTTTAAAAATGTGGTAATTAGTCGATGGTGTCATCTTGCAAATGATTACGAAACGTATTGAAAGTTCTCTTCGATAGATGACGCCACTGATCAATTTTTTTAAAAAGAAGTACAAAGTTTTTGTTTGGTTAGGTTTTTCAAGTGTACAGCAGATTACATATTTGGAGAAAGAGTAATATTAAATATTATAGCGATAGAACGATTTTACTGAAAATAAAAAATGTCTCAAAATAACGACCAGGTACGTAAATACTTGGATAAATTTGGTGCGTACTTCAATTACCGGCTCATTCAAGTTCGCTCGTGACAATACAGTCTGCTTCGAAAGAATGTTGGAGAGCTATCACAACCCACACAGTTATGAATTTCGTAAATTTTAGATTTCTCTCTCAAAACCAAATAATTGAACTTAAAAAATTGTAGTATATTCGTTTCGATTCGAGAAACGGCTGCCTCGTCGAAATTTCCATGAGAATTTATTTATTAATTAATAAAAAAATAAAGAAGATCGGACAACAGTTTTCTCGCGAGAGACGTATACCTGTTGTTTGTTGTTTTTTTTTATTAATGAAAATGAATAAGGAAATTCTCATGAAAATTTCGATCAGACAACCATTTTTGAGATCGAAACGAATGTACTATAATTTTATTAAGTTTAACTATTCGATTTTGAGAGAGAAATCTGAAATTCACGAAATCCAGTAACTTTGTGCATTGTTATTGTTCTTATTAAGAATTAAGAAAGATAGAAAATATTGATAAAATCAGATGAAACAAAATGATTTGAATTTCAGAGATTAATGATCGAACCCCATGAGCAGAGGGTTTATGACGAATGCATGCAAAATGCCTTTTTCAAAAAAGGAGTACCTTACGGCGGGATAAGCATTCTGGTAGCACACCTTGTTTGTAAAACAGGCGTCATAAGAAAACATCCAACATATGGATTTTTGGGAACTTTAGTCGCAGCTGGAGCATGCGGCACTATCATGGGAATAGTATCTCAGAGGTACACTTGCTTACAGAAGGTTTTGAACCTCCCAAATAGCACGTTAAGACGAAGAATGGAGGAAGCAATTGCATACAACGAACAAGCGAGATACAATCGAGACAGCAGGTACATATTTGGATATTTTAAATAATGGGAATCAAAAATAAATAAATTCCTTTTTAGAAGATTTCCAGAACAAAAACCATTGATTAGAGAACCAACTCTGGAAGCTCAAGCTCCCATGGTTTCTAGTCTGCAAGTCGAAGGCTATCAAGGTCCTCATGATTTTGATACTTACTCTGGTTTAAATGCAGAGAGTAAGTGTTATGGATTTTTAAATTATTCATCATTTTTGAAGTCTTAATTGCATGTGATATTTTGGATTAATTGTTGAACTATTTATAAATAGTTTCATTTAAAATTTATTGTTAAAGCTAATGTCAGAGATGATTTTACTATGGAACCGCTTGACAAATTTACTGGAGTTACTACTAGTTATGAGGAACTTAGACGAAAAAATCGAGAAGAATACTCGAGATCAAGGTATGAACATTTTTTTGGTATAAATCAAATAGCTGTGTATAAAACTTGAATATTTTATTTTAGATTACCACCTCAATCGGAGTATGGACAACCAGGGCCTAATTCTTCGGGGTATGATCAATTTTCGGGCAATTATCCAAGGTACGAACAACAGCCTTCAAATTATCCGCGATCAAACTATCCTCGATTCGGTGACGGGCGACAACCCAATCCTTCGCAAACAAGTGACCAAGATTTTTCTTCCGATAAAATTGATCTTTCTTTCGATCGCGATAGACCACCGCAATATCAGTTCGATTAGGTATAACTTTTCGTATTCTATTTTGGAATCCGATATTTGAAGTTAAGGATGAAATATATAAAATAGTTTGATAGCAATCTATTGTGTGTGACTCTGGAAGCAAATAAACGTAATCTCTTACAATTAAACGAATACTATTTTATTTTAAACTTAACAAGTTCTGAAGATTGTAAATCAGAAATCAATGTTACTTTAGCTATTTTTTTTTAATATTGATATACTTTACAAACTTCGATTGTCTACTTAGAACTTATTTTAAAGCCGTCGTCATTTTTTATTGATAAAACCAACAATCATTTCTAAGAATTCGGCCGGCTTCTCCGATTGAACCCAGTGGCCCGCACCGTTAATATATTGAAATTCAGCCGAGGGAAATAAATTTTTTATGACTCCATGATCCTCTTTCTTTATGTAATCACTGTTGCCACCACCGATGAATATCGTAGGACCTTCGTATTTCTGAGACTCCGTTTTTGGAAACGTTGCTATTTGGTTGGCGAAATTTTCAGCGAGAATGGGCAAGTTTACACGCCACTTGTATTTCCCAGGTTCATGTTCCACGAGATTCATCAACAAGAACTAAAACAGATATAATTTTATAAGCTCTGTTTTTTTATTAAATTTATTTTAACCAACCTGTCTAAGCGTATCAGAATGTATATTCCTTGATAATTGTTCGTCTATCGATTTTCTCGTCTCGGAAAGAGTCATCCCAGTTTTTATTTCAACGGAGAGCATTGCATCAAATATCTGACTCATGGCGGAGAGACTTTTGCTTGTCCTCACTGGTGACATGTCTACTACAACCAACTTCTCCGCTACCTCTGGATAATTCAATGCTGTACACATCATAGCAGCGCCACCCATGCTGTGACCGACCAATATTGACTTTGTGATGTCAAGATTTTTTAGCAGTTGAACAACATCTTCTGCCATGTCTGTATAAGTCATTTCTGATGAGTGTGGAGAATCTCCATGGTTTCGCGCATCTACTGTTATTACCTTTAATTTGTATTTATTTGAGAAATTTGCTGTTTGTAGAGAATTTTCTGAGAATGTAAAAATGTGAACTTGAGAATTTTTCATGAATGTCCATCATTTTTACCTTGCGCTGAGTTCGCTGATGAATCGATTTGGAAAGAGTATTCCAATTGCTTTTTGAGCCAAACAGACCGTGCATGATGATGACAGGGGCAATATCGGATGCATTTGTGAGTTTTGATTGATTGGTCGACTCGTAAGAGGCATAAGCCAGATTGACCGCTGATCTACTGAACAAATAAAGGTTAAATAACTAATACTTTAATAATAATTTTAAAAAGCAATCAATTAAAAAATCGTTCTTGTCTGGGCAACAAAATTTATTGTAAAATTTTAAAATAAAAAATTACTATCGCAAATAAAACTGTAATTTGACAAATAATTGAAAATATTTCTTACCAAGGTAGGGAATAAGTTATTTTTCTATGAGTTACTTGCTCAATTCCGAATCGACCTTTGATTGGAAATTTTTTCGTTACAAAAAGCGTATTTTTCAGAAGAACCATGACTCTGTTTTGTTGTATTCTTTATAATTTCATGAAGTTGTTATGTTTCAAGAAAAATTTCAGAACGAAATTTTTGGATTCTTGCGTGTGTCGAAATAGCCCGCGACTAAAAAAATCAGATGACATCAAGGCCTGTTTTCATAAAATTATAAACAAGGAGCATTCAAAATATTGTTTTGTAAGAAATGATTGTCATTGTACTAGTCGATTGTTCGTAATTTAAGAATAATTGTTAAATTTTTTTTTTTTATTCCGAGCATGTGAATTATGTAATAAAACGTTTTTTGAGAGTCGGAGCAACCTTTCAAAAATGGCGCTCGAGGTGACGACGAGAAACGGAAGAACGTGGCGTTATTTTGCTGTTTCGCTCATCGGGGATCCTCTCTTGCTGACATAAGGACACAGTCAATATTTGTTGTTTAAAAACGCAGTTACACGTATGCAAAAAAGAACACGAGCTGATATTACAACAATCGTAAATGAAAATCGACCGAAAAAAGATCGAATTTAGATAAGTTCTGGAGATTGTGCACTTGACTGTGATTATTTTTGACTGAAAACTCTGAGTTAACCTTACATAAAAGATGGAAAAACTTGTTTTACCGTTGTTAATATTTTTAAGTCTCTATAGTCAAACAAGTGCCTACTTCATAACAGTCGATGCACACGCGGAAGAATGCTTTTTCGAAAGAGTAGAAGTTGGTACAAAAATGAGTAAGTAAATTTTCGTCAAATACCCATTTTGTATTCACCAATTTACTTGTCACTGCCGCCTCACTTTATTTAATATTTAAAATTTAAATATCGAGGCAATTTTAGTAGAATACAAAATACATAAAAATTAAAAATCTGCATTGTCTTTTCACAGGTCTCACATTTGAAATAGCGGAGGGTGGCTTTTTGGACATAGATGTGAGATTAGTTGGTCCTGACGGCAAAGTACGAGTATCTCGAGAGGCTAAAAGTCACGGGACTGATCTGATCGCCGCTGACATGGCTGGAGAGTACACATATTGCTTTAGCAACCAAAAGAGCACGCTGACTCCAAAAATTGTCATGTTCAACATGGTCCTCGGACCGCCTGCCAAACCAGTGGAACACGAGGCTGGTAAGGAAGGTCACGAGGGTACAGAGGGAAGCGCCAGCTTAGAGAGCATGATCAACGATTTGAGTTGGAGCTTGGCTGGAGTCAAGAGCGAGCAAGAATACATGCAGGTAAACTCAAAAAAAAGTAAAAAAAATATTTTTGATTTGTTGCTCTTCAACGGGAAAACTTTAGATTTTAAAATGATCTCCTTTGATTAATGTTCGAGATGATTTATTAAAAAAAAAATTTTTTTTTTCGTTCTCAGGTTCGAGACAGGAACCATCGCGCGATCAACGAGAGCACAAACTTCTACGTCGTCTTGTGGTCGATTTTCGAAGCGACGGTCCTCTTCACGATGACTCTGGGCCAGGTCTTCTACCTCAAACGATTCTTCGAAGTTCGCAGAGTCGTGTAATTTCGTATTAGAAACGAATATCTATTAATTAACAATGATAATAAATCATTTGAATTTTCATAAGAAAAAATCGTACTTCGCTGCGTTGTATAAAACTCATTTATCTCGCAATTTTTTTTCTTTGTGCAATTGAATGAAATAATCACGTGTACATATTTTATAATTATTGTAACGCTACAAAAGAGAGGTCACACGTCGGATTGCTAATTTTTGTTTATTCCTGAAATCAACCTCAATTCAGAACCTTCAATATTCGTTCATTTTCTATAAAAATTCAATTTAATTGCATCTGTTCGTACTACTAATATATTTTTCCTGACAAAGGATTCGAAATATTTTCCATTTTTCGTTCTCATTTATTCTGGCTCGGCTAAAAGGGGTGGAAAGAAAAAACGTATTGGCAAGTGGGGAGTAGACTAGGAAAATACGAATTTTCTACAATCGAGGGGTTTGCCATTATACTTTTCATACGTGTGCGTGCACGTTCCTACATTAATGGGGGAATTTTGCTCGTATGTGTATCTATGTACGTATACTTTAGTATATACGTATACGGAAAGTAACCCCTCTGCATCACCAATCGATTACAATAGCGCACCTAACACCAGGATGGCGTTCACCAAGAGAAATAGAAGGGCTGTGTGTTTTCAAACTCCCTTGAAAGTGAAAGGCTTTCAAGATAATAACACTCGAATATTTTCTCCCGAATATCTCCATTTCTATTCTCCTAGGTACATAGACCGTTATTTTGAATAATTAAAAAGAATATCGCTCGGAAAATACATTTGTATGTCATGTAAAAAATAAAACTTTTTTTTTCATTCTGTCTGATATAAAATATTTATTGTGAAAAATACGAGTTTTTTCTCTCCTAAAATATTATTTTTTTACTTTTGAATAATTAAAAACGAGAAATGTTTTTCACAGTGCAATTTGTGCAAAAATAATTTATTTAATATTTGTTACGAAATCATATGGTGAGGGTAAAATTTTATTTTCGCTCGTTAAAAGTAATTGGAACGAGAACAATGGTTTTTGAATCGACAGCGAATTTTTTACAAAAATCGAATTACTGTTATTTTCGAAAATGAATTCTGTAGGAAATATATTAATATTCGAGGCTGAGAATTTTAGCTTGATAAAAGAATGAGCGGACGAGACATTGACAATTTCGTATCCTGTCTGTATTGCACGCTTCCTGCTCCCAATCTTGGCGTGGCCGTTCCTTCGATCCACTGGCTGGAAGGCTCCAAGCCAGACAGTCATGAGAATACATACTTGGCGTTTCGCAGTACAGTCGAGACAAAAATTTAATTCTCCCGTTTATATTTTTTAATTACTTCGTTTTACGAAAATTCATCACGAAAAACATCGAGTGCATTTTTGTGTTTGTCGCAAATAAATGATTCATTTTATATTGAAACTTCAGAATTAGACGGCGTGCTTGAGTTTGCACAAAACACACACGTGCGACCGGAGACCTCATATAAATTCAACGAAAAACCGGTTTGACCACGATTGATGGCGAAGCAATCGAGATTTGAAAAAAAATCAACTCATAGAATATTTATCCGCAAAGCAACATTTTGCGTGTAACATTTTTCGAAAACTCGTAAGAAATCCGGACCAGCGTGAAAATTGAATTTTCCCATTGAGAGGAAAAATCATTTCTAGATGTTTGGGATGAGGTACGAAAAAACGTATCATGAGACATTTATGAAAATAATATATTTCAACAAGAAATTGTACACAAAAAAATATTACAGGATTGAATTTATGCACCCGAAAAATTCTTTTCGATGCGATTTTTTTTTTCATTTTTTTATTAGTCGCTCACTCGATTATTACGGTACCATGTTTTCCACGAAATATTTTTTTTTACCGCTCTAACTTCGCATATTCTTCGATTGCCATTTTAAATCAACGACATATCGATTTTTCCAATATGTACGCGAGTAGTTACACAGGCGTATTAATATACATGCGTATATTTTCGATTTTGAGTGAGTGATCGTCGATGATAATCTTAAGTTACTATCGATTTTTCTTTACTATAAAAAAAGAGATTCAAGTCAATACATTGCCCCGATTCGTTTTATTCTTTTACTTTATTTCCTTATTTTCTTTTTTTTTCATGACCTATCAATATTGAACTACTTCCTCTAGTGATAACGAAAAAAAACGAATTTTTTCGCTAATTTTTTTCTGTATAGCACGTCGATTCAACTTTCGAGATTTATCTTCTTTTTCTTGCAAGGAACGGCGATACTTCTCGGGATTTATTTAAAAAACAATTTATACAATAACTCGACTAAAGCTTGAGCCAAAATTTCGCACGAAATTCGGGGTAATCGGGTTCGCCTTCTAGCGTTTTCTTACTTTTTTTTCCTTCATAATCCTCGCAACGATTTTCAATTAATTTGTTGACCCTAGAAACGAACGGAACATTCCTTCTCGGTCCTCTCGCTTGGTTTTCCAAAATAAAAAATTGGCTTTTTTTTCGTATCTTTTTTTTCCTCTTTCTTTTAGATAGGTAAGGCCACTTTTTTTCAAAATTAACAAAATTCTGTCGAAAGAAAAGGAAAGCGAAGAAAAATTGATTTACCATGCACTATTTTTTTTTCTCTCGTTCCTCGTTCCTCCCCAATATCATCGATTTCCTCTCGATCTCATTTTTTCCTGCTGCAATTTTCTTTTCTACGCTAAAAATTATAACAAAATAATCTTAATCTTAAGGAAAATACCATTCTCACATTATCGCACTCGACGAGAAAGAAACAGAGAAGATTGCAGTTTCAACAACAGTTCGACATTTTCATTCGCAACATCGGAGTCGTCGATTTAAAAAAAGACAGCAAAGAATTGCCATCACGAGTTTGTACAAACGATCGCAGGAGAGAAATTATTTTCTATGATACAGAAGTGAAAAAAAATACACAGTCGAGCATGTTTCTCTTTTTATCTATATAAAAAATGAAGAAAAAAAAATTGGCTCATTTGGTTCCTTGCGATTTCACGACACTCGGACTTATGAAAGAAATAAAACATTTTTCTTCACAATTTCACTATTTTCCTTATGTACTATAGCATAATAATCGTAATAATAATAAAAGTTTGATTACAATAAAGCAATAGTAAAAAAAAACATCGTAATATAATATTAATGATAATAATAATGACAATAATAATCGCAATGAGAAACGTACGAAATATTTCATCGATTTCGCAGCTCCGAATTTACAATCGAATATTCACAGGTTGCCGGTCGTTTCGTAATGCCAGGATGAAAATTCGTTGTTCGACACGAGAACAATTGCGCCCCGGTGTGGCTCGGAATAATGCAAAACTCTATATCGAATCTCAATCAACAAAAAAAAAATTTTTTTTTGAACGCAAGTCGCCATGATTTTTGGAGGAAATACAAAGGCAAAAAAAAAATCACAATTCTTCTTTGATCGAAATCATGGCGCATAACGATGACTGCGAAAAAATTCAACGAATAAAGAGGGGAGGAATCGCAGAGAGCAAAAAAAAAGTAGAAAAAAGAATAGAAGAGCGGTCCATGGTGGTGATTGGAAAATTTTGACGAACCCATTTTTTATCACAATTTTTTTCTTTTCGTAAAAAATATGAGCAAACAAAACCGTACGAGACGGAGCTTATATAATAATAATAATAGTAATAGCAATAATATATAATAATAATAATAATGACAATGATAATAATAATAATCGCTATCGTATCATTCACGTCGTCGCATTCGGAAATAAAACAAAGTACCGCCGCTGTACGTTTCGCGTCACAAAAACGAAAGGGGGGGAAAAAAATCTACTCTCGTCCCCTTTCATGAATAAATTTTGATCAGAGTATTGAAAGAAATTTCTCTCGAGAAATTCGGTCCTCGAAAATTTTTTCGTAATTTTTCAGCAAATCCTCGGACGCAATGACGATTTTTTAATCATGTTTGAAACGCGATTGGTACATTGACTGACTGCGCAAAGACAAGCGGAAAAGGTGAAGGTTCTCATCATGGGGGGAAAAATAGAAATACGAAGTTAGAGGAAATGTTTAGGCGGATACAATTGGAAATTGCAATACTAACGGTAATTTGCAAACGAGGTAGAAACGATTAATTTGTAACTCTTATTATTATCATTATTCACCTTTTTTTTCGTCTTCGCGTTTTTTTTTCTCCTATGCTAAGTGACCTTATCCCAACGCCGCGTTCGTCGGACTTTTTTCAGTGTTTCTTTTTTCTCTTCATTTTCTCTCCTCCGTCCCGGACATGCAAATTTACAAAAGTCGAAATTCATCGGAAACTCGCGATCGCGTCGAAGGTCCGTCGCGTTCGAATTTCAGGAGCTATCGCCCGTACAATTCGTGCAGAGTCTCTCGCGATCGGGAGCCTCGACGGATCGAAGTTTCCACGAGATCGTTCGATCGCAAGATCGTCGCCTTTTGGTATGAAGAATAATAAACGCGGATACGCGACAACGAGATCTTCGATCGAGAGAGTGCTTTCGTTTATACTTTTCCGTTTCGAGATGAGGATCCACCGCTCATGATTTTCTTTTTTACAATTAAAATTCGCGGTGAACCTTTTTACACGATTACAAAAAAAAATAATAATTTCTCTCGAAATACGTTTCGCAAATTTCTTATTCGAAATAATATTTTCAGAAATAAACGTATTATAAAAAAATTGTCTAGAGAAATGAAAAATATCTTGATAAAAAATTAGAGGATCGGAAAAAATATTTTTTACAAAACATTCATCACGAGAATGAGAAAAAAAATAAAAGAGTGGATCCTCTCCCAACGTACAGCCTAAAACTAATAAGCCTAATGGCTCACGCTTTCATACCTAAATTCACGCACGACAAAGCGTAGGAACAAAGTTGACAAAAGACGTTTCGTTATCGTTCATTGGGTATTTTTCTCGTTTACCAAGAAAGCTCGGATCACCGGGAAGCCGCGTCCGTCCCGTTCGATGACGAGGATACGAGTCTCGTTCCGTCGCGATTTAAAGCTCAGCACCAATGAATAATTGATGAAAAAACAAAGTATTGCAAGTATCACGTGATTCGCGGTTCGGGGCAGCGGATATGTGCGGAAGTGCCGATAACGTAAAAAAAAACTCAAGAAAAAAGAAGAACAGAAAGAAAAAAACAAGAACGACGAAGAAAAAAAATTTCGGCGATGAGATGAGCGTAGAGTGTTGCAGTTTTTAAAAACGGGGCGCACATCACCGCACGTGCCACAGGCCAAGATTCAAAGAACTGAGCTGGGGCAATTTCATAATCCTTTGCAATCCACTGGTCGTTATTTTCGTGCATCCGTACAGATCGATGCACTTGAGATGCTTCATGCTCTCGGCGATGGTGTTGAGTCCCTTGTCGGTTATCCTGGAGCACTGTCCGATGTTGAGAGTCTCGAGATCGTGAAGGGTCTTGGCGATCTTGCAGATTCCCTCGTCGCTGATCTGGCAGGCGGACAGCGAGAGGGACTTGAGGTTGAACAGGCCCTGGGAAACGTGAACGAGGGCCTGGTCCCCGATCTTGTCGCAGAACGAAACGTCCAGGGATGATATCCGACTGTTACCTTCAGCGAGGTACGCCATCCCGACGTCCGAGACGTTGTCGCACGAGCGTAGATTCAGCTCGGCGAGTGTGGGCATCTTGGCGAGATGCTTGAGTCCCGAATCCGTTATGGAGACGCAGAAGGACAAATTGATGGACTTCAATACGGGAAGTCCAACGGAGACGTGCCTGAGCGCCTCGTCGCTGAGTCTCTGACAGTCCTGAAGGCCCAAATGCTCCAGAGCGAGATTCCCATCAGCGGTTTCTCGATTCAGACCCGCCAGGTGCGCGATACCCTGATCAGAAATGTGCCAGCAGCTCCTCAGGTCCAGTCTCTTGAGTCTCTTGAGTCCCCACGCGATCAGCAACAATCCTGTATTCGTGACGTTGCAGCAACCACCGAGCTCCAGGGATTCCAAATTCTTGAGGTACTGAGCTATTCTGCTGAGCGACGCGTCCGAGACCTGTTTGCACAGCGAGAGATTTAACTCCGTCAGGGACGAGAACTCCTGAGACAGAGCATTACTGAGTCCCGAATCCGTGACGTTGTAGCAACCTGAAAGATTCAATGATTCTAGATTCGGTATTCCCTTGATAACGTCACCGAGTCCTCGTCTCAGAGATAGAACCTGGACTCTCTTGACTCCGCGTTTAACGAGACTGGCGAACAGGGCGTAAGCTTGCTTCCTGAGATGGAGACGAGCCTCGACGCCTCGCCAGACGCTCCGGTGATAAGCCGCGTCTCTCCAAGCGACGCAGACCTGGGCAGCTCGTCCCTTATCCCTGACCTCGAGATGACTGAATATGAGTGCCAGTATCTCAGGGTAGAGACAGGATATGTGAGTGCTGCTCTGCTGGAACGATCTCTTCGACAGATCGCTCGGTATCCTCGGACCCAATCCGTCGACGTAGCTCGTCAGCTCCGTTTCCCCCACGTATCGCTGAATCCTCTGGTTCAGCGAATTGTAATTCCCGTGATCCCCGTAGTCGCCGTCTCTCTCGCTGAGTCCCGAATTGTTATTGTTGCAACGACGGATGCCGTCGACGACGAGGACGCTATCCCCGTTTCCGGCTGTGCCGCCATTATCGCCGACACAACCGGCGCCCGCTGGATTTTTAAGCGGCAGCGTGCCGTTCTCCGATGATCCGTTCAGCGCTAGGTGAGGCTGGTGCAGGTGATAATAGTGGCCGGATCTGTGCTGCAGGAGCGTCGTACAACCGCCCCGGGTTCCAGTCGTCGTCGTTCCCGTTGTTATGCCTGGTAGTTCGGTCATCAACAGCTGACTATCTTCCATCATGGGCCCGTTGCTCCCGCAACGGTCTCCCTCCTCTGTCTCGATTACTTAAAAACAATCCGCTAGTGCGCGATTCCTCTCGTCTTCACTCCGTATCTCTTCTTCACGCGCATTTTTTTCTTTATTATCCCTAATTTTTCTTCCTTCTCGCGATTTACCAAGAATTCGAGGGACGAGCTCTTTTGTATGTGTCTCTCTCTCTCTCTCTCGGAGTCTTCCTGCTCGTCGCTTCCGTCTCGTGTTTCTTTGGGATACGAAAAATGCCGAGCAGGCTTCCAGGCGGTCCCCGTACACTTGCCTATACGAGACGCCTTCGCATGTGTCGAGTCTCCCTCTACCTCGTTCCCCCGAACACACACTCTGTCTCTCTCTCTCTTTCCTTCTCTTTCTTTCTCAGTCGCTGTTTCTTCCCTTTTTCCTCGCTCCGTTTCGAACGGTCTAGAACGCGAGGATCATCGAAAAAAAAGAGAATATTGTAACGATTTCGATTGTCCTTGAAAAATTATCTCACGTTCGTAGATAATTTTTTAAATTAGATTTGAAAATTTCTCAGGTTCTTCATTGTAAACGTTTATATCTGTGTTTGTATATCTCTCTTTCTTTCGCTCTGTGATCACGCTTTTCGTTTTTTTTTTCTTTCTTTCTTTTCTGCAAAAGCGTTATCGATATAGCACACGCTTGGGGCCACTGAATGTACGAGTATAACACGAACACACACGCGCGAGCACTGGCAGAGCTATATCTCGCTCTCTATCCGTCTCGCTCGCTCGCTCGACACACCTCGGCTTCACCCGAGCGAGTCGAATACCATAGCGCTGCGACACCCAAGAAGAGACCCCTTAGTAAAACGAGGCTAGACTCTCTTTCTCTCTCTCTTACTCGCTTTTTTCCTCTCTGTCCATCGTGTTTTTGTCCCGAAGTAAAACTTGGCTCGACGGGGGAAACTTTTCTGTGAGCGATTATTCACGGAGGAAGAAAAAAAAAGCGTACGCGAAAACAACGATGCGTTAGAGGAAGACGAAAAACAAATGCTGCGAATTAAATGGACGAAGCACGACAAACGAAACACTCCTCGCGTCACACGTGTCTGTCGGATTTATCGAGGAAAAATAAAAAAGTTCTCTTCCTCGCTTTCTTTTCTTTTATTTTTTATTCTACGGACGCACGCGTATTTTCGGTGCGCGAGAGTTAAAAGGAGTAAAAAAGGAAAATGCGAGATTCGGTGGTCGCAGCAACGCGAAGCACTCTCATAAGCTCGTAACACTACTCGTTACACCAACGTGCACACTTTCAATTGCTTTAGTCGATTCGCTGCTACGTTCAGTTCTCTCTGTCTTTAGCATTATCTCTTTCTCCCTTCCTCTCACTGGATCTGTGTCCCTCCCGATTTTGCAGGTCCGAAAAGCATTCGAGCGTTGAAATTTTGTCTTTTCGCGTTCGATGCCGTATCTTCGAACGTTCACGGGGACGCAAGCTCGACACACCGAGTTCCAAGGCAGACTGATCGGAAGAAAAGAAAAGAAAAAAAGGAAGGCAGTGTCGAAGACGACAACGACGAATGAGTTCTCTCTCTCTCTCACTCTCTCCCTCCTTCTCTTTCCTTCTCCGTCGCTATGGTGGCGTCCTCAGAGAGCAGGCAACTCTGCCAGGTAGTCTCGCGACTATGGCACATGGCCCACGCTTGTGTGGTGGAAACCCTCTATTTTGCTAGAAAAAGAAAGGAGCGTATATATGAAGGTTCATGTATACATGTGTAAAGAAAGGATCTGAGAGACAGAAAGACGGTAATGCCAACGTTTGAGCTGCAACGAAACGCCTCTTCGAGCGTCAGCACTCTCCATGTACGGAAAGAGCGAGATGGACGAGGAGAGAGACTCGAGAACCAATCGGAGATCGCGCCGAGTCCGTACTCCCCCGTCATTGGCCGAATCCCTTGTGGCGAGGGTCACGTGATCCCGTAGCCGGATATCGATTCGGGTTGTGCGGCGGCGGCATTTTTAAGTTTTCGCTAGAAGGGGCGGAGCCATCGACGTATAAACCACATTCTGTACAGTGCACACGTACGTGCACGTTAATGTGTACACACGCGAGTCCATACGTACACTACATGTAAGGACAACAAAGCAGACCTCCCTTTAACACTGTTAGCCACCTTCCCTACCTGACTACCTGCTCCCTTACCTGCTTACTTTTCTTTTCAACTGCAAATTCCATCATTCCATCCATCCTCCTACCCTATTTCCCTTTTACACACTTTTTTTTTTCTTCGCCTGGATTTTTTCTCATCCGAATCGACTGTCCCGCGGCGAATTTTTTTCCATCGCATTATTACTTGTAATAAAATTTGATGAAAACTCAAAAAATATATAACCAACCCGGAGCTGAGACAGCTCAATTAATTTTCAAACTTTTTACCTGTTGATGAAAAAGTATGAAAATTTATTCTGATTGCGAATAAGGAAAATAGTGTGGGCTTCGTATAAAAGTTTCGCTTTTGAGCTAGTTTTTTTTTTGGAGTGATGAATTTTTTTTTACACTCGAGGAAACCTAGCGCCTACTTGATATACCTGAAAATGGGGGAGGCAGGGAAGGGTGTTCATCAACGGAATATCTCATTTATAGCACGCACCTGCATTATAAAACAAAACCCATAGAAAATTCGACTTATCATCTGTATATAGTTGTAAAAGTTTTATTTTTGCATTTTATTATTTTGATTGATGGCGATAAATTCGAATCGACATTAGTTGAAGAGACTCAATACATAAAAATGTATTTTTCAGAATTCAAAAATAACTGAATATTTGTATTTTGAAGAATGATTTCCACCTTTTCTGATACATTTATATTTCATAAAAAATAAAATTGTGAAAATTTTTCAAAATGTATATTTCCCAGAATGGTCAGAATTTGGACCCACATATTTTTTATAATATTCAGCAAAGTGATTTTAAAACGAGAGGAATAAATACGTATGCGCACTTGTTATATTGTTTTTGAAAAAAATTTCATCTGAATATTAGATTATAGATTTGGCTTCTCTGCCTTGCTATTTGCAATAGAGAAGAAAATGTTCGTGAAATCATCACTCGATCTATTCCAAAAATAAAAATAAAATGGTTTGGTTTTTTTCGGAGTCGAAATTCTAGGGCTAGAGCGACTAGGGACATTTCATAAGAGCAAAAAATGACGTACCGGTGACAACGTCAACATAACCTCAAAAATATCGACACACACATCGATGAACTTGTCATTTTATTAATGAAACGTTTACAGTTATTTAGTTCGAGCACTGTTCATTGTTAAAGTTTTCACGTTACCACTGTCCATTTTATAATTGGAATTCCAAAATCAAATTTAGAAGGAGAAATTGTATGAGGAACTGGAATTTTGTAAAATTATAGGTTAGGAATAACGAGATAAAAACGAATAATAGTTTTCTTACAAATGTCAATAAGTCAAAAAGCGTAATAATTACGAATTCGAAACTAATTGTAAATTTGATCACTAAGAAGATGGGAAACAGTTTAGATTTTCTTTAAATTATTGAAATTGTAATGATCGCGTCGAATTTTTGTCGACCATGGCAGAGAGAGAAGGAAAAATTGAGTTTGTGACGTTACCCTGTTCGGTGAGGCCGCGAAAAATAGCGCCTCAAAATATTGTAATACGATTACGAAGAAGAGAGACCATAGGATGTTCCTATCCTGGCACTCATGTCCTCAATGCAAGACAGTTCTATCAGAATGTGTTCCCGAATTTTACGGTTGTCAATGTCGAAAAGCCTCCATGCTTTCTGAGAAAATTCAGTCCCGATGGCAGATACTTGATAGCGTTTAGTGCTGACCAAACTTCCATAGAAGTTTACGAGTATCAAGGAGCCTCGGCAGCTGCGGACTTATTAGCCGATCTCAAAGGAGAATATGTGGGACATAAACACGATAGCCGTACTTTTCGCATAAGGAACAATATTTTTCGCAGATTTTTCAAGGTAGGATCAAAATCTTGTTTTGATTGAATAACGAGAAATTTATAGAACTTGTTATTTTCCAGGCAAAATGGATTGTAAATGTTGTTCAGAGCAATGAACAATTAAATCGAGAGTGCAGTCTGTTTACTGATGATGGACGTTATGTTATTGCCGGATCTGCTGCTCATATACCTGACGAGTTAAGACCTCATTTTTACCAGGTGAATAATATTTAAATGTCGATAAAAAATTATTACACAATTTTAACTGTGTGATTCTTAAAGGGTGCTCCTTTGGTTTTCTCTAATTTTAAAGATGGTTTTTTTTTCAGGTTTACACTAATAATGAAGCACTAACGCCGAATCCACGATCACCCTTGGAAGACTACAGCCTTCACTTGGTTGACTTGAGAGGTGGGAAACTCTGTGATACTAGACATTTTAAAGTCGACAAAATTTATTTGTCACATAATCAAGGTAAATAAAGGTTTCCGAAATCTCGAATTCATTTTTATAAAATTATAAAGTTGATCATGCAAAGAACTTGATTGTGAAAAAAATCTTTTTATTTTGACGTTTTCCAGGCCTTTATTTGTATAAAGATATTTTGGCTGTGCTGTCTGTACAACATCAGACCATTCACATATTTCAAATACTAGACGGAATATTTATAAACGTCCGGACGATCGGCAGGTACGTTTAACATTGAAAAATCAGGAGAGATTGAATCAAGCAAATAATGTATCGATCTGACAATTTTTTATCTAACTAAGGTTTTGTCTTGAGGACGATGCATACTTGGTGGCGAATGCATGGCCAAGAGTTCATTCGCGACCTTTGAGAGACGCTGCAATAAATAGTTTGAAACACAAGCTGCTTGTTTATTTGTACAAAAGAGCAAAATACATGAGCGACACTTCGAAAGATCCTTACGAGTTACGCCGATTCTACCAATACTTCGATCAGGTACGAAAAAAATTTTTAAAAAACATCTCTGACTTGCGTTTCGATATCATCATTCAAATACTTGAATGCTATTTTATTCTTTTCAGTTGAATGACTTGAGAATGTGGAAAATGCAGCTTTTGGACACAAATCACATTCTCGTGAGATACGCGAGCGAGGAGGTCGCGACTTTGCAAGCGAGCGAGCCAAATGCCCAGCCTGCTCTATTGGTCGTTTACGACATGGTCACGGCAAAAGTACTCGCTGCTTACGACAACGCGTCTACTCAACTGCTCACTCTCTTTGAGAACTTTAGCGACTTTTTTCGCAATGCACGGACCAGCACTGATTGTCAGTACATGTGTTCACCATCGAACAATATCTACGCAAGGTACGAATAATTCTTCAATAATTAATCAATTGAATCACATAACCGAAAATTGCACGTTTTTTAAAATGAAACTAAAAAAATAAAATTTTTTGAGCAGACTGATGCAACAGAGATTCAAGCAAACAATCGTAAGCGCGAGATATGGCGGTCTTACAGAAGCAACGAAAAGATTGCTCGGCCAATTGCCGATTTCTGCTCAATCATATTCGTGCTCGCCGTACCTGGATCTTTCGCTATTTTGTTACGACGACAAATGGGTTTCGATGATGGAACGACCGAAAGCTTGCGGCGAACATCCTATACGGTAATTATGAAAAAACTCGCGGAAACTTAATTCAAACTTTTGATTTAATATATTTTTGACTTATAGGTTTTACGCCCGAGATTCCTGTCTCTTGAAATTTCGTATGTACGCGGGTATGCTCGGACGTTCTCCACCTATCGTCGCCAGAAGATTGGTCGCCTTTACTTTTCATCCCACCGACCCGTTTGCCATTTCGGTGCAGCGGACCAACGCCGAGTATATTGTTAGTTTTCACGTTCGACACATTTAGCATAAAATAATAAAAAGAATATATTCGTTTGTATTTCAAGTGAACTCCTCTATTATTTCTCCCGCCATTAAATTCAAATATATCGAATATTTCTTCTGAAACTAACCAATCTCAATTCTGGAAAAAGAAAAGGATTTGATTTCAAGGCTGATCTTCACACAAACTCCAAAAAGGACCAATGAACACATTTCGTCTACTTGTGATTCCAACTCGCTGCTTTTTTATTGGATCCGAAGAAAATGGCGGTATAGTTGCGACATCTATTTTGAATATCAATTCGACCGTTGGACGCAAACGCGAGCCAAATCTAAAATCATTGAAAATTCACTGTGCGGCGTAAACAACAACAACGCGGTGTATGTAACCTCATCGGTCGAATGCGACAGTCACTGAAATTGTATTAAATTAAACTTGTTCTGTTAACATTGTATCATAACTTTCTCTGTAAATAATAAATAGAAAAAAATGTTCGAGGCGCACAGTATCAATGCGGAGCACAAAGATTTAATTCATGACATTGCTTACGACTTTTATGGTCAACGCATGGCAACATGTTCCAGTGATCAATTCGTTAAGGTATATTCAAAAGTTCATTAGCTAATAATTCTCAATCGGCAAAAAAACGATTTTAACCTAACACGTGTGTTTTGTATACTCCGTTTGAATTTTTTGAGGTTAGTTTATAATCAAAGAGAAATACGAGATATAAAGAACTTTTTATTTTTTTAGGTATGGGATGAAGATGAACATGAAAACTGGCATTTGACAGCATCCTGGAAAGCTCACAGTGGTTCCGTTTGGAAAGTAACATGGGCACATCCTGAATTCGGTCAAGTTCTGGCAACATGTTCGTTTGACAGAACAGCAGCCGTTTGGGAAGAGATCGGTAAGAATCACATGAAATTGTTTATATTTTATTTTAATTTCATTTTAACATTACGATAGAACATTTATGTAAGTTGTCTCAACTCAATATATATTGATACATGTTTAAATTGGATCCAGTTGGAGAAGGCTCAGGTCCGGGAGAAGGAGGAATGAGACACTGGGTTAGAAGAACAAATTTAGTAGACTCTCGAACATCCGTGACCGATGTCAAGTTTGGTCCAAAAACGTTGGGCCTTCTTCTCGCCACGTGCAGCGCTGATGGTGTCATAAGAATATACGAAGCTCCCGATGTCATGAATTTGAGCCAGTGGACTCTGCAGCACGACATAAGCTGCAAGCTCGCCTGCAGTTGTCTCACCTGGAATCCTTCCTTATCCAGGTATTTATCATTTAATAAAATTATTTATTAATAATTTATGAAGAGCATAAATTGTATGTAACAATATTCTTCAGACTTCATCCACCGATGATCGCAGTTGGCAGCGACGATTCTAGTGCCTCCGGTGGAAAAGTTTTTATTTATGAATATTCGGAAAGTGGTAGAAGATGGGCGAAAACGGAAACTCTTTCCAACGTTACGGATCCAGTTCACGATATTGCGTTTGCTCCGAATTTGGGCAGGAGTTTTCATACGTTGGCTATCGCGACAAAAGACGTGCGGATCATTACGTTAAAGCCTATGCAGTAAGCATGTTTTTACTTTGGGAATACTCCCCAATATTTTATTACCATCCAAACATTTTATTTCTAATTTAAAAAAATTTAAGGGACACGGCGCAAAGCGGATTGTCCCGATTTGAGATAACAACGGCTGCACAATTCGATGATCATTATTGCACGGTGTGGCGCGTTTGTTGGAACATTATGGGAACGATACTGGCCAGCTCTGGGGACGACGGGTGCGTGCGTCTTTGGAAGGATAATTATATAAATAATTGGAAGTGCGTAGCCGTGCTCAAAGGCGACGGCACTTCACCGCAGACCGCGGAAATTCCTCAAATTGCGACGCCTCCTAGTCACCCGTCCAGCAGCCAACAACCTCTCTCTACCACAAGGTACTACAAATTGGGTTCCATCAGTCATCCGAATCAAGTACCTTGGCACTAAAGAAAAAAGAAAGAAAGAAAGACAGAAAATTATACAACTCCTTTCACGAAATTTACTATACTTTATTTGAATTAGAATAAAAATTTCATTAATGTACTGTACTAAAATGTAATGTACAGCATTGTAAAGACAATTTCTTTCGTTTTTGTTTATTCTCCTCAATCCAATTCCCATTCCTATCTGTCGTGCGAAAAATTTATTTTGGAAACAACTTGATTTTTCACATCTTTAATCTTCTAAATCTTCTATCTTTCGAGCTTGCCGCAAGGAAATTTTCTTTTGGAATGTTTAATCTGGATTCCTGAAGATGAAAAACTGAGTCTCGCCATTTGGGTTTCAGGACGATAAGCATTGCTACCGTGACTGCGGAGAAACCAACGATAAACGTTGCGTCGAGTAGCAAATGGCAGGGACCGGTTATAAAAGGTCGTTTCAGTAAAAACGTGTGGATGGGAAATCCGAGCGAGCCCTCACCACCGCCACCGCCTATATTGGATAAGCCGAGATCTAAGAAATAAGAAGTGCTTTCTACCAAAATGTCTCGATTAATCCAGAAAGTTTTCGTTTTGAAAAATTCGCGGATGAGACGATCTTCGACTTGCCATTGAATGAGCGCTGTATGATCGACCGTACTTATATTGTGATACGAAAATCGCAATCGCGATTGGACTTGTGAAGCTTCAATTCCGTACTAATAGAATAGGCAGTATTACTGTAGGGCGAATGCCCCAATCGCCAGCTCGTTCCTAACGTCGGCCTTTTGTATTTAATTTTTGTTGAGGATTTATGGGTCCTAAGATCTGTCACAAATGTGATTTTTTTTGGTAATGAATTATTGAATCATTTTGTACGTCGAGAATGACACTTGATTCTTCGCTAAGGTTCTATTTACAATTTTTGTATTATTTATTATTTAAATGATGAACGATTTCGGGTGAAATTTGGATATTGAGTTGCTTATGTGTGCCAAGCAACAAATAAAAAATTTTTTGAATACATTTTTGGGGTAAAATTGTCAATTTTGAAGGGACAACGTTAAATTTAGAATGGGATATCTTTTGAACCGTACAAGCAATTAATTTTAGATTTGGTAGAGTTTTTGAATGTATTGGCAAACAACGTGCCCAATTTTTGGCGATTTTTTACGATTTTTAAAAAAGGGGTCACCAGCTGAGCAGGTCGATTGCGATAAGGTGACCGACTCTTGGGGCTTTAACCCTGTGTGTTATGGGATCTCTCTGGCATTGAGCCTTCGTATATTATTTTTAGTTTCTCTTCGATAATAATGACGAGAAGAATACCTTTTTTTACTTTATTGATTTATTTCCGTTGATGAGTGATTTTTTTTACGCGGCATGATGTATAAAATAAAATCATAAAAATAAAAGAAGTTCGTAATAAATATGATTGGCTTCGTTGAAATGTTCGTTAAAAAACTCGGATTGAATTCCGTACGATGTGGCGAGCTTTGACTCGCAAAATACATCACGGTTCAGAGTTTGCTCGGAACTTTGTAAATATCAGTTTCAGTCTTTCGCTAAAAACATAAATGAAGTTTTTAATTAGAGAGTTTAATTCAAATTGCAGACATTAAAATGGGAAAAGAATTTATGCTATTTGATAAAACTTTTACACTGCACGCCTTTATTTTAAGGTGGTTCGGTACATAAGCGACTATGATCAGAATGTGATAAAATTCTGTCAGGATGTTCTTTAACCTAAAATACGTGAACATGATTTTTTTCAAAACTTTTATCTACATAGTTTTCGAGTTATTGAAAGAGAAACGAACATTGTTTTCATTTTGTATTCAATTCTCATCATTTTTCGATTCCCTATCTCTTTTACGTGTTAATTTCTTGAGTTTTATGACAACTGTACCGAACCACCTTAATTTTAGATTTGGTAGAGTTGCTGTAAATTGCTGAGAGATAGCTTCATTCTACTTTTTAGAATGTATCACGCGAGTTTGTGCATATTCGAAGTATCTTTTTTCTACAAGTTACGGATCATAAACATTTTTTTAAATGCATGTTGCAATCTGCAATGAAAATATTGAAATATTGAAAATATTGAAATATCCATACAAGATGTTTTTTTTAGTTTTGTAGAATTCCGCGAGAGGGTGCGAAAAGTGCGCGCGCATTTGTTTACAAACAAGCGCGTTCGTGCGCGTTTGTTTTGTTTAACAGTCTAACGGCTAATTCCGCTAACGGTCATTCTGTCGAGAGTACACGGATCGTAAATATCTCAGGGTAGGAAACGAGAGGTATTTATTGCTCCAGCAAAATTGGATAACGCTGGAAACGAAAAAATGTTGAAAGCCAACAATGAGAATGCAATCGCGAATCCTCTAGGGAAACCGATCGCTCGTGTTCGCCGCTCGCGCTTGTTGGCGTCGATTTTTCTAACCCTTCAATTTCATCGAGTTTGCATACAGAATAAATTGCAATGAACGAACCACTGCGAAAGAGTTACCTTGATCTAATTAAAGCGAACATGGCGGCAGTGGAAAAAGTAATTTTAGAATCGTTAATTGACAATTTATGATAATTAAGAGAATCGCGATGGCTCTTTGTCTCATGAGCCAACAGTCAATGTATCCCCGTCTCTTTCTCACAGGCTCAATTCATCACGAGATTGGTGTACTTTGGAACGTACACCGGAAGCTCGGAATATTTACAGAAGGTAAATATATCTCATTGTGATCTCCATTTTAATTACAAGTGACGGCAATTAATTTTTTAGTCGATTCATACTACATTTAATGGAAAATGAATACATTTTACCGAGTGAAAATAATTATTTTTACTCTTTTCATTTTTTATTGATTATAATCAACAAAAAAAAATTAAAAATGTGCAAAAATATTTAATCGATTTTGTCATAACGATTCACATGTCCTCGAAATTGAAGCTCTTTTATCATTTTTTACTTTTATTTGCAGAAATTTGGAAACGTAATTAATTATTGTCGATCGGAATATCCGGAAGTTCCCGTGACAGGATTATTACTCGTTTATCCGCAATATTTTCTGCACATTATAGAGGTAACTTTTTTTCCGCGATAAATATGTAAAAAAAATTTTCACCTCTTTATTATTCCTAGACTTCCGAAGAATTAATTTTCCGGCATCTCCGAGCGATATTTTACGACGAAGAGATGGCGATCGATCTCGGACGCGTTTTGCCGTTGCCACCGTATCATCACGCTTATCACGTACGTGAGCAAATTGAATTTTAACCCGACAATTTTTCCGCTCGGATAATAATAACAATAAAAAAAATTATCTCTTTTCTTATTCACGACCGACCTTCGAGATTTTCAGTCTTTTTTCCCAAGGTGGTTCAAGGTGTTCACGAACCCGCCGGAACTCGTGGAAAAGTTCGAAGCCGCTGACTCCGCCGAGATCGAGAAACAATTGTCTCACTGCCTTTGGAAAGTTTACACGCTTTGCGAGTATATCGCGACCAATGCACGTGGAAGTGTAAGACTTTGAAACATCCCATTTATCAAAATAAAGTCAAATCCATTTTTTATTTTATTGGTCATTGAAAACATTTTTCGATTCATATAATTTATTGTGTCGAATTTTTATTTTCTCGATTAATTTTTTAGGTTTATCTTTTTAAATTTTTTTTATTTAATTAAACTTTTTCGTAATTTTTATACTAAATAATACACATTTTATAATAAATTTTAGATTTTTATCTGCATGCTGTTTTTATTTTTAGTTTTGTTTCATCATAAATTATCTATTATATTTTAACAAAACACAAATAATTTTTTGTTTATTTTATAATGTTTAATATCCTTTTGTTTAAAAATAGCATCGCGGTATCGAGGAAGTGCTGAAAAATCTGGGCGAAACGCATCAAAGATACCTACCGGAAAGCACCGTGATCGAATTTTTGTTGAATGCCCAGTCACCCATACTTCGGGATATTCGTGAATACGTGAACATCGCCCCGGTCATTCCGCAGATAAGGCTTTACAACGGTGAGCAAAGATTATTTGCATTGATAATGAAAAACGCATGGAATAAAAACGATTATTTATTTCAAGAATATGTACAATATCAAAAAAACTTTTTCTTTATATTCTGCTTTTCATCATACGTCTCGTTCGAGGATTACACATCAAATTTCGATTAATGCTAAAGCTTAGGACACAAATCTTTTTTTTTTGTTTTAATGTCTTGGTTTTTTGGAAATTTCATTCAAACTCTCGTCCAAGCATTCAACCCTGTCGCGCTCACCATTTTTTCTCAATGAGTATTTAAGTGTAGGCAGTATTTCGAGATGAATTGGTGCACTCTTATATTTATTCAAGAGCTTCCTTTTTCTCCTCTCCATATATTTTTTTCGGACTTTGAAATTCGGTTTTAAATAAAAATTCTTCAACGTCCAGATAATTTACTCTCTCTTCCTTTAAATTTGACAATCTAAAATCAAACAAAACTTAATTTTGGTCTACTTAAAGTTATCAAAACGTGCTATAACATCGCGATTTTATTTCATCGCTTCACACTCTCTCAACAGCTTCATCTTTTTATTTATTTTATTTTTTATTCCTTTTATATATTTCTTGTTTTTTAATGAGGGGAGGAAAATTCTTATAAAAAGGAGCCTACGGGTACGAAGAATGTTTTTTTTAGTTAAAATACCTGTTTGATATAAAATTGTCTCATCCTTTTTTCAATCACGATTCGTTTTCCTTTGTTGATTAGAAAAGAAAATATTTCTCACTCAGTCGTTGAACAGATTATTGTTTTTCACGTGTCAATTTTTTTTAAATAATTGTTTTCTTTTCACCTTAGAAACTGGTTCGTGATGATAATCAATGATAAGAAATGTTAATTGTCTTTGAATCAAGGTTTAAAAATGATTGCCCGTTGATTGCCACGTCGATTTGTGTTTCTTACTGTACAGAGCATTGATTCTCAGAATTTTGACTTTTTTCACTTAGAACATTACACATTGTAAAGTTTAGATTTCTTCCTGGTAATTTAATGATTCTAATGTTTGGAAATTAATTAATTTCAGAATTAATTTGGCCACCAAGCTGCGACTTCATGCCCCGAGAGGTTTTCGTCGAACACACGTCGCGTCGCGATTTGATGCTTCGACGTTTGAGTCACCAGCAACGTTATGAATGATTTATTATGGCTTGAATGCCACTTTATTAAATTGGTTTTTAATTGATTTTTTGTTTCTTTTTTGTTCGCATAACATCGAAAATTACGAATTCAACGATTTACAATATCGACAGCTTTCATGTCAATTTTGCACCAAAGTATTTTACGTTTTCCCCTGAATTACTTTCAAGCTAATTTTTTTTCCGGTAAAAATATTCACCCCAAGCGCAAATTCAGTCTATCAATAGAACCTGCGATGCCAGTAACCAATTTCTTTTCAAAGGGTAGTTAAAAACGAATTTTTATCAATTTTTCAAAAATAAACGTGCTCTTGTACAGCATTGATTTTTCATTCTTTTCGATTGCCTCCATTCGAATGGGAGGTAAAATTAAGCTCTGAACAGTGGAGTGGAAAAAAATCTCAATTTCACTCTAAAAGCTAGAACAAATGAAAAGATGGTTGAACAAAATGTATCGTTTTTTTCCATTGAATTCTCATACGGTTACATTTTTTCACAAAGATTTAGCAGTCAGTACGAAAAAACAATTGGATAGGACAATTATACCATTATTACGAGCTATACGATTAATTTCTGACGTATTTTAACGAGAGTCTTTTTTTTTATAAGCTTTTAAATAATTGGCAGTAATAAGAATATCGCATCTAAAAATCGGCGAGTTTTTATCGTTTCTTCGCGACTCGGGATTCGAAGATACAAGTATGTGAATGTATATTGCATATAAAACAAAAATTTGTGTAAATGTAAATGATTCTGCGAATACAATGAATATTTTTTTACATAGAGAATTTTTTGGAATTTGTGTTTTATGTACAAACGAAAAAGAATTTTAAAACATTTCGAGAGTTAATTGAATTCGAACTTCATTTTTTACAAATACGGTTTTCGATAGAAAACTGAACGATATGTCACCCTCAACTTTTCACTCTTTATAATTCTCTTCGTGGCAATTTTCACATCGAGCACATACGAGGTTGCTTTTCTCTAATAATTTTTTGTCTATACAGACTTTATATATTTTTAAATTTATAACTATAATTTACATTTATCTATATTTATCTAGTTTATTTACATTCGTATGTACACATATACACACATACTATATTTCTTCATCCCTCAGTCATCGTGTATGTAATTTTTTTACAGAGTGCCTTCTCAACGAAAAAAAATAGTAACTCAAACCTGTGATAACGTTATCCAGAAATAATTCAAGATTTCAAAATTTAAGGTATTTGTAGTAGAAAAAAATTGTTCTTCAAAGTCTCTGAGGTTTGTGGTCAGGGCACTCTGTTCGGTTTTCGAAAATCTCTTATCCTAACTTTATTTACGTCAAAAGTTTAAATACGAGTTAATCCTAGAAATACCGTACAAAATATTTTTTAATTCAAGATTTCCTTAAGATTTTTTTTTTTACAGTACGCGGATAATATAAGTTCTCACAACTCGTCTTACCCGAATGAACTTCCACGTCCATTTATTTATTCTCTATCGATACTTTGCACATTTTCTTCGTTCAATTATTTCTCCTCTGCCTTTGTCTTAAGAGCAACAAACCCAGTTTAAGTTTCTTTCGATATAAAAAGGGCACTTGATTGAAAATTGAGACACAAAAGTTTGGTAATTGGGTACAAATTCCACGTGAACATAAGCGATTTTTCAGTAAAAAATAAAAGTGGATCCTCACATTTGTTTTTTTCGAATAAATGTTTCGCGAAGTAAAAAAATTATTTCATCTGACTTTTAAAATATTTGTGGTGATTTTATGCGTAAAGCGTTAAAATTTAACGGTTTCACCTTGATGGGTGTCGCCTTCAGAGCTTTGTGAAACGTCACACGGAACTTTCCCGTTTCGTCATCACGATTGGTGTTCCCGTCGTAGAGGTAATATCCTTCTGAGTTTGAATGCAGCACTGGCCGTGTCCACGAGCCTCGACCTCTTTCGGCATCATCGTGCTCCCGATGCAGGAACGATTAACGACGCTCAGGCCAGCGTAAAGAACCGGAGGGCTCATTGTCGGAACGTTTGGACTCGGCCAGTGTTGTCGCGGCAATGTACACACTCCGCTTCCGTAAACCTCACTCACTATCGGCTGAAGTTGAAACGAGGTAGTTTTTCCCGATTGAACCATCGAGGTGACCTAAAATTAGCATCGCGTTTATCATTTGATCTCACGAGAAATAATTACGCTGCGATTTTTAGAGTGCAACAATTTTTTCTGATTGCATGAAAAATTAATTCCTAACTTTTTAAAAAATTCCTTTTTATACATTTTTAAATATTCATGCTATTTTTCTTCACTAAGTAATTATAAAATGGTAAAAATAATTTTATGCCAGTCTCAGCTTTTTCTCTGGCACATATGATGTAGCATTTTGATGTTTACTATTCTTGCAACAATTCTTACGCTTTTATGTCTTGTTGACAATCCTGAAAATTCTTGTAACGGAATCCTGTTGCGAATTGTGCAGTAGCCAACGTAGTTACTGTGTCCTAAGGGAGGAGCTGCGGAATGTTTTAAAATACTTCTCGACGGTGAAGTGTCTATCGTCGAGACGAGTCGTCTTTTTCGAGAATAATCAGCAGGTTCATCACCACCTACATCGATTGAAATAATTAACAGAAACAAGTTAATTCGAGAATTTTTATTTTTAAATAGTTTGATTAGTGTCTCACTAGGTCAAAGTTCAACGATTAATTCCGACAAGTTTTTATTACCATTTATCTGCTGAGGAATTATGTCAGGATTTTTTTCATCGGCTTCGCTCAGATCGCCCGTAGTTTCGGACTTTCTGAACGGGCTTTCGGGAACTTTCTCCTCCGTGAGCAAACTGCTGCACTCGCGGAACCTCAGCTCGCGCTGAATTGGTATCGACTTTGTCACTTTATCGTGGTCCTCGAGATGAGGCTTCCCCTGGTCGTCAGGACTGGCATTTTGGATCCTCAGAACGACTGTTACGATTACGGCGACAATTACGAGAGCCGCGACGACCCCTATCATCACGCTCAACATGGGAGTCAATTTCACGTGGTGTCTCGGTCTCTCTATAAAATTACAATTCTCTTATACAAAGTTTTTCCTCACATTTTCCCTACGTAGATCCGGGGCATCGATATAATCGATCAATCAAAATTCATGACATTTTTTTCCTGCTTAACGATCGAACTTCGCTGAAAACTTTTTATCGAAGTTTAATCAAACTCGAGCAAGACTCGAGACAGGTGCAACGGGTCGTGAAAGGGCTTCGGTAAAATGAAATGAGCAAAAGTTACCTCTCGATTTACCTGTTTCCGCCGTGAGTTGTTTCTCCGGGAGTCTCAGAGTTCCAGCTTGGACTACCATAGCCTCGCTCCGACCTTTGCTGTTGTAAGCGTAGATCACGGCTTGATACAGCGCGCCCGGCTCTAGGTGCGTTATATTGAAATGGGGCACTGAAGCGGTTACGTTTGTTCGAAGTTCCTGACTGTTGCTCTCCCGTACTTCGAGCAAAAACGTCTGATGAAGACCGCCGTTGAAGCCTTCCGAGCACCTCACGGTAAATGAGGACGACGAGGTGTTCGATATCGAACAGTTGTGCACCATGTCCGGATGACCTACAAAATTTGTCGAATAATACTGGAATTACAATTTCCGGTTCGCGCAGCAGATTTTCGAGCATCCAACATCCGAATTCAGATTTTTATCGGTGTTAATTCGGGTTATCGCGATCGCTTTCAATTTATAACACATTAAATAAATTAAATCGGAACCGCGCTTTAAATACCTCTCAAGAGACTAATTATGCATATGAAAGTTCACGCTCAAACGTAATTACGTTAATATTTAATTGTAATGAAATTGCTATTTTACTCAAATATATTGTAATTCCATCATATTACAACAATCAAATACTCATCAATGTTGCCTAACGATGTTTAATTGTTTCAAGAGGAACGAGATTCTTAATCAATGTCAATCATAGACAAAATTTGCCTAATTCAGTATAATTCATTTCATTCGGTATTTGGACGAATTCGAGTTTATCAAATATTTAAGGAGGAATGATACGTACAATCAATGTCAAAAGTATTTTCAGAACGAAAATTTGCGAATTTCTGTCTTTCTAGACTTTTGAAAGGGTTCTG
>JAPYYX010000470.1:0-90595 GCA_030522605.1 Cremastinae sp. B BG-2022a | reverse complement strand
TTTAAATGTGTTTCATTACCAAAGAAAATGGTCTTTTTCGATCTGCTATGTTAATTGATTTTTCGCTTTAGTTTTTGTTTAAACGTGTTTTTAAATCATTAAATATAATGTTTTTAGCAAATAATAGACTATTTGATATTAAGTTTTATCAAAATTTGAAATATTGTAAATTTTCACCAAATTTTTGGGGTACCCCATTTTGCCCCCCGTACCCCATTTTGCCCTCCCCTCCCCTATTTTCCTCGTTAAATCGGTTGAAAAATTATTTTTAGCAAACAGGAAATCAATTTTTTTTAGAATGTTTAAATATACGATAATTCACACTTAAAGAATATAAATTATGGAAATAAATGCATCTCCTTGAATACCGTAAAAACGTAATGAAGAGTAATGAAAGAAATCCGGCACGGATTTTGAGGATCAAACGTAGATCAAAAGTTGGCCCATTTGTATTCATTTTGCAAAAAACTCGAGCCGTGTACGTGCACGTGTGCACGGCTACTACAAAGCCCGATAATTATACGAGTTTGGTGAAGTCGCCAACGGCGGTGAATCGACCAGAGCTCGACCTCTCGGCAAATCCTTTCGATGCAAATCGAAAAAAAAAAAATCAAAATAAAAAAAAATAAAATGAAGAATAAAGGCGAAAGAGAAATAAATAAACGTACGCGCGTATATAAAAATGTATATTCAGTCCTGTATCAAGGTTTACGTACGATTATTCCAAGTTTCGCATATAAATAACACGCTGCTGGGAATAATAATCTCCGGGGGTTAACGTTCCGAACGATTCTTCTTTCCCGTCGCGGATTGTCTGTTCTTTCGGTCCACACGGACGTACACCGAACTCCCGATGACGTCGACGACTTATTAACCGTTATATTCCATCTTTCTCTCTTTTTTTTTCTCTCTCTCTCTCTCTTTATTCTGAATCACCGCGGGCGGGGTGTTATTTTACACGAGCGACGAATTATTCAAAATCGTGTCCGGTGTCCGAGATTGCCAAAAACTCTCTCACGACGTCTCTCATCGTTTGAAGAATCGTTGCCATCCTCTCTAACGCGAATTTTTTTTTTTCTAATCATCATTGAGCAAACTTGATTAGAATCTTTTAAGAAACAACCGGTCGCTGTTTCTCAGAAATTCGCGTCACCGATCACATTTTTTTGCGCCGAGATGTTCCACGATCGCCGTTTGATCAATCCGAATTTTTTTTTCTCGTTCATCAATCACCGGTGACAGAGAATTCTAATACGAAAGATTTAAGAATTTTTGGCTGAAAATTTGTCAAGCGTGAGAAAAAATTTGGTGGACGTTCCTGATGTCAATCGGTGAAATAAATTATTTTGTTTAATTTCAATCGATAAATGAGAATCGATTTCAATTCGGACCACCCTCGTGACGATTTGTTATTATCATTTTTGTTTGTATCTCGATAATTATTACATGGAGTATTTAATGTATGCTGTACGAGCTGATCTAGTCAGATATATTTTCTCCGAGCTCGGTAAATAACCGGTGTAATAAATTTACGATTGGAAATTCCGAGCCGGTTTAAAGAGTATATCATTCGTTAAATGATCACTCCCGATTAAGTCTTAACAAAATTCGAAATATTTCAATTCGTTGATATTCGCAAATATGAGAATATATTCTTGGTTGTATATCCCGGCCGAAAATTTAATATTTTTCTCTCGTGTGATAATGCGAGTAAATTTGTTTGGATCTTGATGCTCAAGAGAGATTTTTATTAAGTTTTAACAAAATTCGAGATATTTCGATTTGTTGATATATTCGCAAATATGAGAATATTTTTGGTTGTATATTATTATTGAGGCCAAAAATTTAATATTTTTCCCCGTGTGATAATGCGAGTAAATTCTTTTGGATCGTGGATTCGTTAAACGATCACTCCCGATTAAGTCTTAACAAAATTCGAAATATTTTAATTCGTTGATATTCGCAAATATGAGAATATTTTTGGTTGTGTATTCCGGCTGAAAATTTAATATATTTTTCTCGTGTGTTATAATGCGAGTAAATTCTTTCGAATCTTGATACTCAAGATAGATTTTTATCAAGTTTTAACAAAATTCGAGATATTTCAATTCGTTGATATTTGCAAATATGAGAATATTTTTGGTTGTATATTCCGGCTGAAAATTTAATATATTTTTCTCTTGTGTTATAATGCGAGTAAATTCTTTCGAATCTTGATACTCAGGATAGATTTTTATCAAATTTAAAAAAAATTTGAGATATTTCAATTCGTTGATATTCGTAAATATGAGAATGTGAGAATATCCCCACCGAAAATTTAATATTTTTCTCCCGTGTGATAATGCGAGTAAATTCTTTTGGATCTTGACACTCAAGAGAGATTTTTATCAAGTTTTAACAAAATTTGAGAAATTTCAATTCGTTGATATTCGCAAATATGAGAATATTTTTGGTTGTATGTCCTGGGGCTGAAAATTTAATATTTTTTTCGCGTGTGATAATGCGAGTAAATTCTTCTGGATCTTGATACTCAAGAGAGATTTTTATCAAGTTTCAACAAAATTCGAGATATTTCAATTCGTTAAAATTTGCAAATACAAGGATATTTTTGGTGACATCTTGGATGAAAATTTGCGATTTTTCTCTCGTGCGATAATGCGAGTGAATTCTTTTGGATCTTGATAGGCAGGGGGGGATTTTTTTCCGCGATGTGATTGCATTCGGGCGAGGAATGACGAAACTCCGCTTTCGATGTATTCTGTACCGCTAGCTCCGGAATGTCGCGTGTGTCGAGGCAACTGACGAGTCGCACGCACATGAGGGCAAGAGGAAAAGGAAAAAAGGGAGCCGAGGAGAAGAAAAAGGAGAAAAAGGAGAAGAAGAAGAAGATGAAGAAGAAGGGAAAAAAGGTGAAGAAGAGGAAGAAGGTTGAACGAGGGGACGACGACGAGGAGAAAACGAGGTCGCAGGGACATCGTGTCGAAAAGAGGTCCGGGACTCGCTCCCACAGGTGAATGTTAACCGAAGATTCTTTGGCGTGCAATAACGTGACCGCGAACAAACCGGAGGAATTTCATCGCTCTTTCGCGATTCGAGTAAAGCATCCACCTCGGTTAATTAAGATCAGGTCAAATTACGACAGATTCATTTTTTACCAAGAATCTTCCTCCAAAACGAGACAGGTTGATTAAAAAAAATGAGGCTTCGATTGACATTTTTTTTAACGAGACAATTTGAAAAAATTTATCGTTTTCGTATTTCGTTATAATTCGCAAAAATTTCAATGTATTCAATTTTTAAATTAAATAATTTTTTATTAAGAAATTAATTATTTTAAAATATCGTATATACATTTTGTATTCACTTTTTTACAAAAATTTCTCATTTTGTTTTACACGTCCCGAATTCTTGCCAAAATCTCCCCGAAAACATGAAATACAAACGTGAAAAGCTCGTGCACCCTCAGCGTTCTATCATGAGAGCACAAAGAGCAAAAATTTATCGTTTTCGTATTTCGTTATAATTCGCAAAAATTTCATTGTATTCAATTTTTAAATTAAATAATCTCTAATTAAGAAATTAATTATTTTAAAATATCGTTATTATATTTTGTATACATTTTTTTACAAAAATTTCTCATTTTGTTTTACACGTCCCGAATTCTTGCGAAAACCTCCCCGAAAACACGAAATACAAACGTGAAAAGCTCTTGCACCCTCAGCGTTCTATCGCGAAAGCACAAAGCCAAGGGACAGGATTAGCCATCCAGGGCATAGATAAAGAGACGTGGCTCGAGGTACGAAAATTTCGGAGTGCTTGATTCGTCCAAGGGCTGACTTGTGATGCGTTCCTTTGGCGCAGCTCTCGCCTCCTCTTCCTCTTGTAAACCGACCGCATTCCCTCCCCACCATCGTTCAATTTCCACGAGACGAATCTTATCCGTCCTCTCTCTCTCTCTCTCTCTCTCTTGCACGGTCCGTTCATCTTTGCCGAGGCATCTTTCTCGCTTTTGCTACACGTTTATTCGCTATCTCGTTCCCTCTCGTTCTCTTTATTCTTCCTTCCCAGGCTATTCGGGCCCGCGCGTTCCCGTAAATCGGTTAAGGGAATCTGGAATACGCGACATGGGCATTCCTACCGTTCTCCTTCGTAATCGGTATATAACAGCGACAGTTAACATCTCCCCGTCGTTTTCCTACGTCCCTTGATGATGTAGTAATAAAATATCTCCCTCGCGAACGGCTTTCGTTAATTTTTATGCGCGAGACTGTCCCATTAGGTACAAAACGGTACAAAGTGACATTTTAGAGCTGGTTCCTTTTTTTTTAAACGCGCATTTTTTTACTTCGCTCTTCTTTTTTATAGACATCGAGATTTTTAGCACCGTTCTTGGATTTTTCGCTCCTCACCTCACGGCTCCTTCTCATGTTCCTTTTTTTTCATTTTACAGCTATAACGTGTCATCGGAATTCACAGATCACGATCGTAAAGAAGAAGAATCTTCGATGAAAAAAAAAAAAAACGTTCGCGCTGCAGATCTGCGCCTATCGATGAAAACGAATTTTTAATGAATGACTTTATATTCATTAGCAACGGAATACCGTTTTTTTTCTCTACTTAATAACCGCGCTCTGGCCTTAAAGCGAATTTAGTGTGTATATCGGGATCGAGATTTCACGGTGAATCTTTGTATTTTTTCATTCCTGGAATTATTTCCATCGCTAAATAATAAATTTTTCTGCAATATTGTATTATTCATTGCGTAATTTTCTTTTTCATGTCACGCTTATTTTTATTTCCTTTTTATACAATTCAACAAAACGTGCACTAATAAAACTTCCGTTCATCTCTCTCTCTCTCTCTCTCGCTCTGGCGTTTCGGTGAGTTTAACGACGATATGATACGATCGTCATTTCATTTGCTCCGGTTATGTCGTTCCGGTTGTTAATCCGTTAATAGAGAGGTGAGAGACGGCGGCGAAGAGGACGAGGAGATATGGAAAGGAAGGCAGGAGGATCGTAATAATCCCGAGCGAACAGCTGATCGTAGCGAACGCACGCGGTTACGGTGATTCGGCGAATATAACCATCAGATAAAGACTATTTTTAAACAAGTCGAGAAAAATAAAAAAAACGACCGCGAGAGAAATAAATAAAGTCATCGAGGAGGAAAAAAAATAAAAATGAGAGGAAGCGAGAAACGAAAATGAGAAGAGGTGTGCAAAAGGAATCGATCGAGAGAAAGCGAGATAGAGGAGCGAGGGAGAAAACGGCGTGTGTCTTACCTCGTGAGTGAGGAGTGTGTGGAATCGCCACGTGTTATCCGGAGCTCAGGACCTCCTCGTGCCGCATCACGACTACCGGCTCCGTGACGTCCACCCACCGTGTGTATTTCGTCCCTTTTTTTTTCGTCGAAACAAACAAAGCTCTTCTCAATTATATACCTTTTGAACTCGATGAAAATTCAGTCAGAGAAGAGTTTATCAAATTTTACAATCGCTCGAACAACACGTTTTATTATTATCAATTTGATACGTAATCTCCGCTAATTGTGTCGAATCGTCCTCACTTCACATCCTCGAGTCTACGGCAGAGTAATTACATCCTCACATACTTGAAAAAGTGTATCAATGATTTATAATCGAATTATTTACGATCAACGAGGATCTTCAGAACTCGTTATCCTCGGAATATCCGAGTTATCAGTTTCTGGCTCATCCGTCGACACAATCCGCACAGACCGCCGCACATACACACACGTGCGCGCACAGATTTTTAAATTTTCCAATGATCCGTATTGGAAAAAAAAAATAATAAAAAATAGTTCACTCTGTATGCTCTCAATCTTCTTCCTATTTTTCTATCTCTCTCTCGTTTTTTGTATGTGCACCTGATGTTGAAAAACGCGTATAGATATATTCGTCGTTTAAATACGTGCACGTGGATTCTCGAAAAAGTAATGGAGACGCGGGCTTCTCTCTCTCGTGGTCCCGTACGCGACGAAGATGTCGTGCCGACTGATAACCCGTCTACTTACCTCCTCGGCGAGCCCCCTGTAACGCTCTCTCGCAGCGCTCCTGCTGCTCGGACGTCGCTGCTGCCGTACGACAGGTGCTCGCCGAGAAGGAGAGTGGGAATGAGAGGACCGGGGAAGGAGCAACGAGAGAGAGCGGGAGGAGGAGGAGGAGGAGGAGGAGCACAAAACGCGAGAGAGAAAGAGAGAGAGAGAGAGAGGACGAGATGAAGCTCTCGGTGCCCGTTCGGCTCGCGCGGAATATCGTTCCTCTCGCCACCCGTTCGCACACACTGCCCCGCTATTTCCACCTTCTACAGTTTATTCTTCGTCTCCATACATTGTTCACTTTTTAAGAGGGCTTTTAAAACACTTTGTACCTCGTTGAAAATATTCTTGTTAAATTTTCACATTTTTTTTTTTCGTTCCTCGGAATTTCTCGGCGAATTTTTTTGAGGCTGGATTTTATTCTGGAATTCGGTGAAGAATCGCTTTTTTTCGCGGGCTCGGACAGCGAGCAGTCGCGTATTTTATGGATAGTTAGATCCTGGGGTAGGGGAAAATTTTGGAGAGAGATTCGATGGTTAAGAAATTTTGGCACTCGGACAAGATTTTTCGACGGGCATTAAAATTATACGATGAGGAAGTTTCGCGCTTAGCGTCTCAGCATTTATCACCGTGTATACGGAATTTCTCGCTGTGTGTCGCTTCAAACGATTTTCGTACGCGTTTACACCGGGAGAGACCCGGAGCAATGAATCATCGGGCGTTGAGCATTTTTCAAAGCGAAGAATGCTGTTTTAGTGTCTCGATTGTAGACGAGTCGTAAATTTTCATTTCCAAGTGTGCTCGCTGATTTCGATGCAGTTTCCAGCACGTGGTGCGAAAATTCGAAATACCTATTTCGCGAGATATCCTTTCGCGATTACGCGACGGGAATTCGATCGACGATTTACGATTTCGATTAAACAAGTTTATGAATTATCCGAAAAAAAATTGTTCCCTTTATTAACTTTTCCAATTCGATAACTTTATTATTTATGTATTTCCTTCGCACGTTCGGATTTCATTAAAAAAACGAAATAATGATAATGATAAATTGAGGAAAAAAAAGGAGAAAAAAAAACGAGTTTGATCATTTCGTAAATTCGATCGGATCGGTGCGTAATGCGTGTGTCGTGGGAGGGGAGGATGCAGAGTCAATGCGATGTTCATAGCAGAAGGAAAGGGCTGAGAGGGAAGACGCGAGCGCATCGAGAGAAGTCGAAGATGACGAGCGAGAGACGAAGACGTCGGAGGGAACACGACGAGACTCGATCCTCGCCGCGTGTACAGATGCACGCTTACGCGCCAATACGAGCCCGGGCTCGCGGACGAGTATTCGCGAGTGTGTGCACGATCGGGGGACCAGACCGAAGAAGAGGGCAACGACACCGGCGCTCGCACACGCTTCGGGAAACCATCCGCGTATACGTGCTTTTTACGGAAATTTGTGTGTAATTCTATTTTCTACGTATACGCGAAAAGTTTTATAAATTGGAGGAAAAAAAGATTATACAAAATTTAAGTAATTTGTATCTTGAGCTTTTTATAAAAATACATAAAAAATTTGTATCATCATTGAAACTCCTACACATGCACTTTATGTAAATTTTTTTACATTTAACAAACCAAAAAATGCAAAAAAAAATTTGCAAATGGGAATAAAAATATATCAAAATTCCTATCTCTGATAAAAAGGATAATTTTATTACGTGTTTTATATAAAACGGAAATTTGTGTGTAATTCTATTTTCTACGTTCACGCAAAAAGTTGTATAAATTGGAATAAAAAAAATTATACAAAATTTAAGTAATTTGTATCTTAAGTTTTTTGTAAAAATACGTAAAGAATTTGTATCATTTGTGAAACTCCTACACATTTGACATCATTTTTTTTGCATTTGACAGATCAAAAAATGCAAAAAAAAAAATTTTCGTAAATGGGGATGATAAAAATACATCGAAATTCCTATCCCTGATAAAAAGGATGATTTTATTACGTGTTTCATAAAACGGAAATTTTTGTGCAGGTAATTCTATTTTCTACGTATACACGAAAAGTTTTATAAATTGGAATAAAAAAAATTATAGAGAATTTAAATAGTATCTTGAGCTTTTTATAAAAATACATAAAAAATTTGTATTTGTGAAACTCCTACACATTTTATGTAATTTTTTTTGCAAATGACAAATCAAAAAATGCAAAAAAAATTCGCAAATATGGAGATAAAAATAAATCAAAATTCCTATCTTTGATAAAAAGGATGATTTTGTTACGTGTTTCATAAAACGGAAATTTGTGTATAATTGTATTTTCTACGTATACGCGAAAAATTTTATAAATTGGAATTTAAAAAAATGATACAAAATGTAAGTAATTTGTATCTTGAACTTTTTATAAAAATACACAAAAAATTTGTATCATTTGTGAAACTCTTACACCACTTTATGTAAATTTTTTTTGCATTTGACAGATCAAAAAATGCCAAAAAAAAATTCGCAAATGGGGATAAAAATATATCGAAATTCCTATCTCCGATAAAAAGGATGACTTTTTTACGTGTTTCATAAAACGTGTGTATATTATAAATGTATTTTAATGTACGACAGCGGTGTTGGGCCGATCGCATCTTCAACGCAAACTGCGCCCCCCCGCATTTACCGAAAGATTGGGACGGTGATCACTGCGCGAGAATGCCGCCGATCGGTTTGACCATCAGCTCTCTCCCTCGCTCTTTCTCTCTCTATCTTTCCTTCTCGTGCTCGCGATTTTCTGGCGGGATCCGTGCGAGCCACAAATCTGTGCGGGAAGCGGCAGCTCGGGGAAGGGGCATCACGCGCATTCCATCGCTTCCGGTTCGGTAGGACCAGTTATTCGATGGACAAGAGTCTGCCGAGACCGCGCGAGTTGAAAGTGAAGTTCTCGGACCCCTTCCTCGTCCTCGTTTTCCTCCTCTCGTTCCACGACCCGTCACGGGGGTGAAATTTTCAACTTTTGTGCATATAACGATGAATAATGACGCAGTAATGAAAAATATACTCATTACATTTTTTATCATTTTTATTTCCGAAATAAATGTATTTTTTAATTAACAGAAAAAAAAATCTAAAAATGGATTAAATTTCTTTATTCCTTGGACATTTCCGACCCAGGCCAACGCTATCCTCGAAACGAAATAAAAAGCAACGGTCCTGTACCCGATAAACGGAAATGAAAGAGTTGCGTAAGAAAACAAACCAAACGAATTCTCATTCTGTATCTTTTTATCTTTCGCTGTGTATTAAATATTTCTAAAAAAAAGTTATGCACAGATTTTTTACACACTGGGGTGTTAAAAAACAGTACTCGAATTTTATCGTTTCATCAAAATAACGAAACGCTGGGAAAGAAAACCCCGGCGAAGGTTCGAACGAAAAAAAAAATGAATGAATTTTAACTGTTCGGAGTCATAAATATGCGGGATGCAAAAGAATGTACTTCGATTCACGAGCACCACCGGGAGGCTTTTAAAAAGAGAAGAAAGTCGAAAAAGAAACGAAACACAATAAAAAAAAAAATAAAAAAAATGAGAAAAAATAAAATAAAACCAAAAAAAAATAAAGAGGATGAGAAGAGAGTAAGAAGGATGGGGATGAGTTTGGAAGAGAGCGTGGACCATATATCTCCTCGCGAAACTTCGTCAGTTGGTTACTCTCGAACGTTGGCCCCGACCCGTCGCAACTCTCGTGCATAATCTAACCGCATATCTTTCATCTCTTGTATTTCTCCCCCTCCCCCTCTCGCTCTCTCTCACTCTTTCTGGCGCTTTATCTCCCTCCGCCCTTCGGACGATCGTCTCTCTCACGCATCGTTTTCGTCTCACCGGATGATGGGATGATCGGAGAGCCGGGGCCGGATGGGCTCTCCGCGACGGGAACGTTTTTCCTCTCGCGACCCTTCCACGCGCGCTTCTCTCTCTCTCTCTTTATCCTCGTCCATGTGCTCTCTCCCCTCATCGCGAGCAAAATATATATCCTCGCTCTCTCGTCTCTCTGATCGTGCGAGGCCTACGGGGGTCTCCCACTCTCACCTGGGCATTCGCGCATTTATCCCGGTCCCCGGATCGCCGCGGAGAGGAGACGCGCGATCGCGTTCTCTCTCACGTTCCGGTGCCCCGGAGAGGGACTCTCTTTCTCTTTCATCGTGCTCCTCCTGACTTTTCTCATCCTTTCTTACGCTTTTACGAGTATACTGACGCTGGTCGTGTGTGTATATATATACATATATAAATATATATATGTATATATGAGAAATATTCATGGTGGATGTATCGATCCCTCGGCTCATCCGTATAGAAAAAAGGGCCGATTCCCGGTCGAATCGACATGCAAAGCGACGTTAGTTACGACCTTTACGTATGTACGTCTGAGAACGCGTATGCGTGCACCGGAATTCGTCGGGCCGCGGGGGCTTGCTCCGACACATTTTATCCTCTTATTTTGCGTCGTTGTTTTTTTTTTTCAACTTTTTGCTTCTTTAAATATTTTTACTCATTCGTGCAAGGCTCCCTGCGCCCGCGTGTGCGAACCAGAAGCAGATCAGCAGGCTGCTTCGCCGCGCGGCCCGGAGAAAACACACCTCACGGCGCTCCTTACACGCTCGCACTTACCGAGAACTCTCGCACGTTCCTCCTAACGTCTCGGATGCACTTTTATTTTATATACCTTTGTAAATGCGCATGTGTATAGCCGCGAATGTGGATACACATTCCCGATCACGTGCGTACGTGATGCAAGAACGTGAGAATAATCTCGGAAGTGTAATACCAAAGCGCTCACTTCGCTTTGAATGCGCCCCTCTTTATTATTGATGGGAGCGTAAAGTACACTTTTTTTCAACCGCAAAGCTCGTGTCCCCGTCATATTCGCGCATCCGGAATTATATTTTCAAAAGCTTCTCGCCGAGACGATGAAAAAAAAATTTTCACTTTTTTAGTGTAGGGCAAATTAGAAAGTTTATTAAATTTTTATTAGATCATGCAATGAATTCTCAGTGATGATATTTGTTATAATTTATTAGGAAATGAAACAAAATTCATTTTTTAATGCGCAATAAATTTCACAACGGAAATATAATTTGACATAATATAATGTGAGAAAAAGTTAAGATTGATCGTTTCCTACTTGTACGATTATTAAATAGTTGAAAAATAGTTTCGTTAAAATATTTCTAAAGTTTATCGTCAGAATAATAAGGAATATAAACAAATGATAAAGTAGCATAATTTCAACTTTTGATAATTAAATCAATGCAAAAGATGAATATGTTAAATTTAAAATATCAAATTTCTTCAAATGCATGATCAATAACAACGAATATTTCGATAGAATACAAAAATTCTTATCTGATTTCTGAGAAATATTCAGAATGCGATGCAACTATTTTCCGTAAATAACAATATTATTTCAGTCTCGAATGATCAAAAGGAAAAGGAAATTGCATGGAGAGCAGAGAGGCGAAAAAGAGTTTATTGTCAGAATAATAAGGAATATAAAAAGAATATCCATAATTTCAACTTTTGGTAATTAAAAGCTTCAGGAATCGACTATTAAATCAATGCAAGATGAATATGTCAAATGTAGGATATCAAACTCTTTCAAGCGCATGATCAATAATAATGAATATTTTGATATGCAGAAATTCTTATCTGATTTCTCAGAAATACAGAATGCGATGCAACTATTTTCCGTAAATAACAATATTATTTCAGTCTCGAATGATCAAAAGGAAAAGGAAATTAAATGGAGAACAGAGAGAGGTGAAAAAAAATTTATCTTCAGAATAATGAGGAATATAAAAAAACGATGAAATTGCATAATTTCAAGTTTTGATAATTAAAAGCTTCAGGAATCGGTCATAAAATCGATGCAAGATGAATATGTCAAATGTAAGATATCAAACTCTTTCAAGTGCATGATCAATAATAATGAATATTTTGATGTCATGCAGAAATTCTTATCGGATCTCTCAGAAATACAGAATGCGATGCAACTATTTTCCGTAAATAACAATATTATTTCAGTCTCGAATGATCAAAAGGAAAACGAAATTGCATGGAGAGCAGCGAGGTGAAAAAAAGTGAAGAAAAGTATAAAATTTTCCATTTTCAAGATCGAGCGATCGTCGCTTCTCTCTTGTGGCTGTCGTCGCGTGAAAAACCCGACGAGGACGACGAGGACGTCGAGGCGTCCTGGTGCTCGGCTTTCTGAGAACAAGCGAGGTCGCGCGTCTCGCCGAGCGAGTGTTGCCTCTCGCGAGTTTGCGCTCCGCTATATCTATACTCGGGAAAATAAGATAGACAGTAAAAGAGAGAGAGAGAGGGTGAGAGAGAGATGAACGTGGAGAGCAAATGCAGCAAGAGCAACCGCGGGCTGTACTGACGCTTCTCCGGCTTAAATGCCCTAAAAGGAAGTTCTTCTCTTGTCGACGCGCTGACGCGTAGCGATATCCTTCACCATCGCAAAATCCACGCTTATATTTAAAAGTGTGAAAACGCGCGCGCGCACGGAAAATTTACGAGAACGCGAGGAAATTGAAAAAGACGAGCAGAATCAAAGTTCGCATATCTTTTCAAAAATCTGTGGACTTGCGAGCTTAATGGAATTGATTTTTTTCCGCTTTTATTTAAGGTGATCGATCAAGTATTCACTAGTCAAATGAAATATTTCACTGAAAATTACTGTCAAAAATACATTCTTAGGAGAATAATATTTAAGATAACGTTGGGCAATTGACTTCGTCGTCATCAGCTGATTTTATTCATGGCGTCAACAGTTCCGAAAGATTTTTAACGTTTTCTCGTATTAAATTGCGTTTTTTATCAAAAAATAATTCGACTATATGCATTTTTCAACAATGAAAGTTATGTGAGGTAAGAAAGAAAAAATTGTGTACAAAAATTGTACACGCATACCTGTGCCCTTTCGACCTATCGAGAATTTTCTCGAGAATTGTAGCTACAGTGTTTTTATTTACACGTTTATCTATTTGCGATTTATATCCGGACGAGAATCTCGATGCTAGCATCGAGGAAACTCGAGGCCTCCTCGAGATATCTTGCGAAGATTAGGCAAGACGAACCGCGATATAATCCCGAGTAACATACATCGTTCCCCGAGGAATCGCACGGGTAAAGATTGTTTCTTTCCCTCTTCAATACCAGATCAAATAATTCTAGATGTACATAATTGAATAAAATTGATAGTAATCCGAAAAATTGTGCAAAAAGTCAAAGTATTTTTTTATTTGTTACATAATATCGACTTCCGAGTTTTTCCACGTTTTATCAGGGTTTTTAATACAAAATTATCCACCACCTCAACAATGAATTCGAATTTTGTGTGGTATTAATTAATCCACTCGCGTTCTCCTCTTCCTGAGTGTGGGCCATGAAATTTAGTTTTAGTTTTTTTCGAATTGTCCGCGAGTTTTCCATTTTAATGTCGAAGCCAATTCAATTTAATACCATGACAATAACCTTTGTACTAATAACATGAATCAATAGAAGACTAATAATAAATATAAAATTAATGAAATGATTACATTAATTGAAAATTGAGAGAATGAAATGTTTGATAATGTGCAGAATAATTGAACGTTCCCAGATTTATGTTGTGTAATAGAATATACCGAAAAAATGTGAAGAGGATGAGTATCGTATGATTACGAGAGGAACGCCGTCAGTCAAAGGTATTCGCTAATGCGGACGCGGCGCGTGAAGCCACCGAACCCGTGCAACGGCACTTTTAATTAATCCTTGGAATAGAAACCTTTCCCACCACTGCCTCTCCTGCTCTTTTTGTCCTTCCTTCTTTTTTCCTTCCATTCAAGTCTCGTCTTTCCTACTATTTTTCTTCTCTCCACCTCCGTTTCTCTTACTGTTAAACAATCCGCGGCGAAGACGAGAGAACTCTTGACGTAACGCGCATGATATTTTCGGTGTAGATCCATTGAAGAAAAAGGAAGAAAATAAAAAGAATTCCACGTACAATTTCAACGTCGTTAATGCGCAAAGTAAAGATATCGCGTATACGTATGCAATAAAGTCGATGAGTCTGCATCATCGGGATGACTCGGAGCACGTACTGTAATTTATTACGAAAAAATACAAAATGAGTATTTTCTGCTGTCTCGATTTTATCTCGGCTTTTTTTTGACAAACATGTTTGTATCTGAAATTACTGCAGGATCCAAATACCGTGTCTAAAATAAGTCGATCTTTTTAAGGGCTAAATTCGATTATTGAAGATATTGAGAATTTTTTTAACCTTCAATCCACATCGACACGTTTTTTTGATGCCTCTTATCCATGAATTAGGGTCGTTTTAGGCTGAACGCTGTCACACTCACAATTATCGATAAAAAATCTGAAAAAATTCACAATTGTTCTTCATATTCTCCTTTTGAAGGCAGAAAACAAAAAAGTTGGTTTTTTCTATTTTTAATAATATTTTTTTAATCAAATTTAAGGCAATGCGCGTGAAAAACACTTTTCCTCTGAAAAAATGCTACTTGCGTAAAAATGATCAGAATTAATTTTAACAAGCGAATTTGTAAAGGGGAAAGGTTATTCTTTAAGGAAAAAAATGGTACGGTATCGTAAGAATAAACCAGATACCTTATTTTGGAGAGGTCAAAACGCGAAAAAAATGCTGCAAATCACCAGATCTCCCTGCGCCCGCGGCCCAAATCATCAGATAATTTTAAATTTCTTGTTTCATTCATGTTTTTAGGTTCCATAATAACATATTTAATGTAAAAAAGATGGCGGTTACAAAAAAATTTTCAAATGCAATTGTTGCATATATTGACCCGGTGTTCCTCGCAAACTGGTTGACCATTGTTTATCGTTGGAATCTGAAACATTTACATTGCAAACTTTATTATGAATTCAAAACACTGAAATATACGCCAAAAACAAAGAAAAAATTTCGAGAAATGTGAATTTTATTTACGTTATCCGTGAACCGGGGTCGTTTTCGTCCTACTCCGATTTCCTCGACTTGGTACTCTCACAATAACTGACTGCTAGACTTGTCCTTGGGCGATCATACACCTACCTGTCCATAATTTTTTTCAGTTCTCGTTCAGTGGCGCTCAAGTCACCAATGTTAGAGAAATTCGAAAACGAAATTTTGGCTTGGACAAAAACGACCCCGGTTCACGGATTGAGGGTTTCTACGGATGTGTTCAAGCTTTTTATAAGGGGTTTAAATAAATGAACGTAGAACTGAAATAGAGTGATATTATATGCGACGTTATTCAATTATTCATTGACGAGTACGATTTTCCAGTCTCATCGATTTCGAGGTTTGTCTTTTTCACGACAGGATTATTTTTCCTTTCGAAAACGCGGTTCAGCATCGAAATATCTTTTCCCACACGGAGTACGAAAATAAAAAGATCGAACCTTCGAATGTGGAGTTCATGAATTAAGTCATCTGACTTTTGTAATTTTGGAAGTTTTTAAGTAATTCAAAGTGGAGCGAGCGGCAACATGCGCGATTCTGCTCAATTATTCACTGGCGAGTACGAAACGGGTGCGACTTGGTGCTTCAGGGTTGGAAACAATATGTGTATGTATGAGGGGAGCGCGTGTTGACGAAAAGTCGCGGAATGAGAGAACATGTGACTGAGAGTTCTCTCGAGAATATTATGTAGGCAGAGTAGAGCCTGTTCTCGTGGTGTCAGCTTTGACCAGAATTCAGAAGAGGCGCGTCTGCACGCCTAGGATCGACGTGTACAGTTTCTGTCCAGCTCGTTCTTCCCCTCTGTCCTCTATTCTTTATATCAACGACGACGTACAAGTTTAACCGCGTCTCTCTCTCTCTCTCTCTCTCGGCTTGCTCTCGATGACACACGTTGTAGCTCGAGCGACACTTGCTCTAATACGTGCTCGCAATCCCTCCTCGAAAAGCGGCTGGAAAATTTTCTGGCATCGCTGTTTTTCGGGTCAAAAGTTCGTTCGACGAGCAAAACTAATACTTTACCGGGTAACAGAAGGTATCGCGTGCTCGCGAGATTATACGAGAGGAGAAGCGAAGACGAGGCGGCGAAACGAGCGGATGGAAACGAGTATTACACCAACTCGACGGAATTGTACTATGTAAACGAGAATCGGGCGAAAAAAAGGAGGAGAGATAAAATAAGCGAGAAACGAGGGAGCTACGTGATTCTTAAAAATTAACATGTCTGCTAACAGTACGCACGTGAGACGACTTTCTGGGACAAATCTGACTACGAAATCCTCTACTGTTTTCCATCAGAAAAAAAAACAAGTTTCAACTCGGATTTTGTGCTTGATTAAATAATAGTAAATTTTGTTACTTTGATCTCTCATTTATGATGAAGATTATGTAAAAAAATCGATCCCTTGAGCCTGCAAAATGGATCAGAAGCTCTTTGAGACTTTATCAATGTCAACTTTATCAAATCTGACTACGATATCCTCTACTGTTTTCCTTGATAAAAAAATAACGTTTTTGTCAATTCGGATTTTGTGCTTGAAGCATTAAATAATAGTAAATTTTGTTACTTTTGATCTTTCATTTATGATGAAGATTATGTAAAAAAAATTTGATCCCTCGAGCCTGCAAAATGAATCAAAAGCCCTTTGAGACTTTATCAATATCGAACATGAGGACCATTATCCGACGCTTTCCCAAAAAGCTGTTAGTTAAGCTCTTTTGCTTCTATGATCGAAAGCGATACAGACAGAAATGAAGACCATACCTCTCAATATATATTTAGTAATGAAAAAAAATCAATGTTTAAATTAATTTTACGATTAATTAAAGTATACAAAATTATGAAGATAATTAAAAAATTATAATAATTATGATATTTTTCGTTTTAAAATAATTTCTGTCGGATCTATTCACGATGCGAAGTGCGGGAAATTACTGTGATGCGTTGGGGATTTCAAATTGAAAACAAAAAACAGTAACTACGTAAAAGTTTTGACAGTCACGATCCGAGTTGCTCCCGGCGACACGTGGCTTCGGCAACCTGCTGTTTTTCCGCAAATAGGAATTGCTCTTTTGCGTACACAGAGCATTGGCTTGTAATACGCACGGTGATAAACGTGTCTCGGCTATCTCGTGTATATTTTATAAACTTTATGCAGTGTACGTCACGGAAGTGTATGACGTCGAGTCATCGAGGATAAAATTCGACGAGAAAAGAAGGAACGAGGAACAGAAAGAGGAAAAAAAGGGAAAGAAAATGTGTAAGGCAACAGGATATGACATTTGGCGAGTAGTTGTAATCAAACGCGAGATACGGAGGAGTAAAATGACGAGATAAACCGTATTTGCACCGCTAGTTCGGCGAACAAAACTTGGCGAAATAACAGTAATCCGCATCAGTGAAACTCTGCGTGTATATTCATCAGCGGACGCGTGTATTAACGTGGTTTGTTTTTACTAAAATAAATTCATTTGCACGAAGCCTTTACTCTGGCAAAGTAATTCCTAACAGATCGGTCAGAGTACATCTGTTGGAGATTAAACGATCAAAAACTTTTTTTTGAATTAAATAAATATGCAAGAAAAAATTGAAACGCTGTAAAAAAATATATAATTTATTTGAAATAAAAATATCTTCATTATTATGTCGGATGTAGACACGATGAAATTAGGAAAAAATTGAAATAGTCTATAAAAATAAAAATAATTAATGATCAATTCTGTAAAGTCCTAAATAGACAATTTTAAATAATAATGGATAAAATTATTTAAGATTTCGTATTTTATGCAGAATTTTTGAATGTTCGATACGAGCCATATCTTTCGATTGCATATATATTATGGTCAAGGAGATGATTCACTCTTCTCGCTGCGCGTATCACCACGAATATATAATACGTACATACATAAAGTCCGTGTACGGAAAAAGAAGGAGAAACGGGCGCGAATGCCTTTCGAGAGTCGTTCTATACATCTGCGAGCGAGGATAGTAATTTTCCAAGAGGGTCGAGAGAGCGTTTTCGTAAGGGTCGCAATAGCAGAGGGGACGTGGAGAAAAAAGCCTTCTGCTTTTTATCTCTGACTTATATTTTCATTTCTGTCTTTTCCGTGAATCACGTCAAAATGTTCGTTTATACTCTGGAATATGATAAGGCAGTGATAACCCCCTAACCAATTTTCAAGGAGATTTATTCTTTGAAATTTTTAGATATTTCGAAAGAAACATTACTCATCTCATATTTATTACTTTTTTTAAAATATGTATTGAAAAAACGAGATTTTGTTGAATGGAATGAAATTTGTTTAATTTAACTAAAATTAGTTGATTTGTTAATTAAATTTAGTTGAACTTCTTTAAAAATTATTTATGTTGTGTAATTTGATTGGTGACATAAGAATTTGAATTAAACAAATTTTGTTTCATTCAGCAATTTCTTTTTCTGGGTGTTTCATTTTTCTGCTTTTTTTCGATTTGATTTCTTGATGCACGCATCAGTGTAATATCTCGAAAAGTTTTAGAAAGCTTGAACCGGATATACTCAATTTTTAGAATATTTTATCAAAAAGGAGAACTCGAACATTTTTCAGCTTTGACGACAAAATTTCATACCGATTTATTAAAATCCTGGGTACAACCACGATGAAATTTCTCAGTTTCTGACACCACTCCGCAAAAAGCATGACTTTTAACTCCACATACCGCACTGGATCCCATATAGTTAAAAATAAATTCATCCTTAGCCTTTCTCTCGCTCGAGAGTTCTAATTCAATTAAAAGTAACAACCGGGCGATCCTCCCTCTCGGTTTTCCTCCTGCAAACGGTTTTGTGCACTTCAACTTTGCGAAAACTCCCGCTCCAGTTTGCGCGTGATGGGCAAGACAAATCCAGCTTAGCTCACGGAATAAACAAATTTTTAATCAAAATTACCAACTCCGAAGGATAAAGAGATACTCAGAGGAAATTAAAAATTGAAGCAAAAAAAGAAGAATTATAAACGCCATGTGTACAAAAGGATGACGTTTATTATTCGATCAATCACGATCGTAGTGACGATAACTCGAGTCGGTTTTGCAAAGTGACAAGTGATAATAATAGGAATGAGCAAACTTCAAGATGCCTATAAATTATCGCGATGCTCATCCATCCAGGATAAATAACGCCATCAGGACGAGAGAATAAGAGGAAAATAAAAGTTCGGTGATTCGTGTCATACGGGTGTGTATATTAACGAATGAAAATGTGCACGCGGGCATATGTCCGTACACATAAATATGAAAGAGCGTAAGTGTAGGTATTCCTTGGGTATTCTCTTTCGTTCGCGCGCGCGAGACGTCCATTACTGCGCATTAAAAGGAGCGGACCGCTTCTTCCTCAGTTTCCAGGCTTTCCTCTTTTTCTACAGCTCTTTCTTACATCACAGATCGTCGGGAGTGCGCGTACGCGCTCGAAGAGGACTGGCGAGAGAGAAGAAGCTGCGTAAGTGCAGAGGCACACGGAGACAAAACTACGTGGGGAAATGCGAACCGCGCTAACAGGAATGGCTCTCGTCGAGTTGTACGACCACGGGGACGAGGACTGCGGGAGGAGAGCTGGGAAGAAGCATATTATCGGAAAAGAGTACGTTCGCTGTAGCCTTTTACAATGGGCGAACACGCGCGACTAATGTACCTCGAACGATCTCTTACCGGAAAGAGAAAAAGACTCAAAGAAAAGACGAGCATTATAGTAGGATATGTATTTTCCTTCTTAGGTATAGCTATTTACTTTGTTTCCAAATTTGATTTGGTTTTCCTTTACATTTAATCATTGAAACGGGTGATATTATATTTAAAATTTTTTTTTGTCGATTGTACGTATTTTATGAGTTTTTTCGGAATTAGAAAATGTAGGGTAGAGGGAGGCAAAATGGGGTACTTGAGAAAACTTTCCGATTCTAAGGGTTTAAATATGCTGAATTTTTTGTTTTTTAATCACAATTGGAGAAAACAAATTAAATTTCCAGCTGCCATGAGAAAAAAAAATTTTTTAGCGAACAAAATGGCATTTCTCTCCAAAAAGTAAGAAAAAATTTTCTATGTTATAATTTGTTCATTTATTATTATTTTTGATGTTTTGTTTCAAGTATCCTAATTGATGGTTTGTTTTAATTTTCGTTTGAATGTGTCTCATTCCCAAAGAAAATCATCTTTTTCTATTTGCTATGTTGGTTTTAGATTTTTAATTTTTATTTTTTTTTGAATGTGTTTTGGAATCACCAAATATAAAGTTCTTAGCAAAGAAAGCGCTATCTATAGTGCGACCCCTCAATAGGCCCCCCTGCAATAGGTCCTCTTCCCCGATTTTCTCGCTCGAACACTTCCCCACTCTGACTCGAACTCCGAGCTCGAATTATTCGGATACGAACCCCGCAATAGGTCCTCTCAGCTTGAGCGAGCTCAGAAGCGTAAATTTGAGAAATTAACTTACTTCTTGACAGGTTAACTTCGCTGTCTCTGCTAAGATTTTATTTTTCTCTTCAGATGTATATCGGTTTCGCTTATTATTAGTGAAAGCCGGAGTTTTATTTGAATTATCAAATTGAATTGTAGATTCTTCATCCCTTTTTTCAACTTGTACGGAACTATCCGAACTTCTACGTTTTCCTATGTTGTCCATCATGTTCTAGATGTTATTTAGTCGAAGACACACTAAAGACAATCATATTCGAACCTAAACATTAGAATTATGTAATCTGTAACGCACAAAATTTGAATTTAATTCCAAATATTGAAATTTCGAAAAGACAAGAAATTACTCAAATCTAATCTCTAATTAATTTTTTTCACAGCAAAAATCCAGAACAATGGGAGCCCATGAAAAACACAAAAATCTGTAGTGCTTACTTTGTGAATAATTCCAAATCGGAGCACCCGTTACACCCTTCATTCGTTCCAACAATCTTTCCAGGGAAAGAAAATTCAAGAAGAGGTTTGCAATCGTTGCAAAGATTTGAACGACAAGATCATCGTTTTGATCGATTCATGAGCACTCAACCAGCTACAAGTGATCAGTAAGTACTGAAGAGTTAAATCTTGAGTCGCTGAACAGTCAGGGAATTCAAGAAGTTGATCAATCAAGGAAATTTAACATAGCAACCTTTCGGAGTATAACCTGTCAGACCGATGAGGGGATCCAAGCTGATTCAGACAAGCCAACATATTTTGTGTACCTTACACTGCTGTGATGAAATCTGTTCCGCTGAAGTGCAAGTGAACATTCAAGTGACGCGAAAAATGCACAAATCATGTGAAGTGAATCTCCCACTTTAAAAAAATGTGAAAGATTTTGGTTGTGACCCTATTGTTCAGGACTCAACAAAATTACATTGTCCGGGTTTTCATGGCATGTCTTCAATTACTAATGATGAAGACATGAGTAGTTTAACAGGCGTAACACTTTCAGTATTTTCTATTCTCATAGACTTACTCAAAGAGTCGGAGAGTTCTGAAATTAACAACCGAACAAAACTATTGATCACTCTAATGAAATTAAAGACAGGGCTCAGTTATACACCACTTGCTACGCTTTTTAATCTTCATCGAACAACCGTACAGCGAACTTTCATCTCAATATTACAGTGTTTGAAGATTTTGTGGAAAAATTTTGTATTCTGGCCTTCAAAAACCACAGTAAAAGCATCTCTACCAGAATTTTTTAAAAAACTTTATCCCGATCCCCGTATAATAATAGACTGTACAGAAGTAAATACGGAAGTGCCTCCACGATTTAAAGACCAGGTTTTAATGTATTCAGAGTACAAACATCACTATACAGTCAAATTTCTGGTCGAGTGTACTTCAAATGGTTTTGTCAGTTCTGTGTCAAAATGTTATGGGGGTCGTGTTAGCAATTTTTTTATTACTAATGATTCTGGCTTGATTGATTTAATAGAACCCGGAGACATTATTCTTGCCGATAAAGACTATCCTACTAATAAAATTTTTCATATCACAAACGAATATGAAACAATAAAACAAAACAGAAAACATTTAACAAAATTTCTTCTATTGCGTGTCGAATAACCTGGGAAGATGGTGTTTAAAATAAAATTGTTCCAGGCGAGGCACTGTGGCTGATAAAAATAAGTTGTCACGCTGAATAGTAAATACTACGCTTCCTTTTGGAGAATAAATAAATAAATCGCAGACGGCGGTATTTGTCACATACATCTGGATCTGAACTTGATATAAATTTGATGTTTCACTTTTAATTTCAACCCATTTTCGTTCATCTCTAGATACTTGACATTTACCTTGCCCGAACTTTGTCGTACACTGGAATTTGTTGACAATTGTACGGACATTTGATCTCGGCCATTCGCTTTTCCCATATATTGGATCCGTGTACAACAACGGCGTCAGGGGAACAAACCAAACCCAACTTGGTTGGGTTGTTTCAAACATACAATCATGCCAACTTTAATGATCGTACATCCAGAGTTCAAATATTTTTCGTACTCTCGTAACGCACGGCTTTCTTTGATTTTACCATAATTTATCGCGTTGGTTTGTATCTTTTTTGGATGAAGTAAAGTCGCAATTATTTTTTTTGGTGACGCGCGAATTCCTTTTACTCTGTGAGCATTGCTAACTGTTATCCGAAATTTTCCAATGTTCAAACCATTCAGGGCTGAGCGACTGGTTAATAGTTTGAACACTAATTTCCACACCAGTGTCTATATCTCAACAAACTTTTTACTTATAAAAGAAATACAATCCTTTTGGTACGTAAATACCGGAAGAAAACTCTACTTTGACCCACTGCAACATGAAAATCTTTAACGTTAGCGACCTGGCCTCGTCTTTTAATTCTTTCACTTCTGCCAATCTTGTCATCTTCGCCAGTGACTCCGCAGCTACTATTTCACGTTCATTTTTTTCCTTGAATTTCAGCATGGTGTAGAAAGGTGTTTGTTCCAACATGTTTCTGAGTTTTGATGTGGAAGGCTGACAGGGTTTCATTCTTGAAGCCATGACGCTCAGAGGCTTGCGATCAAAAAGTGCAGAGATTTTCACGCCCTTATCATATCCTGGTAATTGTCGCTGCCAGGGTTTGCCCCATGCCTGAGGTAAACACGTTTTTGAGGTATCACTCTCTGCCGAATTAACGTAGTGCACTAATGCACATACGTGCTTGCACTTTCCCGACAATCCGGCTTTACAAGTGCATAGCGCGCTTGTAATATTTCGGTTAATATCAATCTAAAAGTAAAAATTCTTTGTTATCCTCAAAATATAAATGTTTATTTATGTTTTTGAGAAGATTTACGTAATATACATATTGTAAAACTTACCATAATTTTAACGTCATATGAACACGAAATTTTTGTCTGTGCGACAACCTTACAGATTAAAAAATTTTCTATTTTGTCGTCCGTTTCGACTACATTTAAAACGTGCCTGGCTTCGAATAATTTTCTTCCTTTTTCATCGTTTTGACCCCGAATTTGATTATTGTTTATTGGACAAAAACCGAATTTTATAATTTTTATCATTTTTGAAAACATATACAAAGATACATAAGACTTTTTGAATTTTCACCACGAAACTTACCATTTTTATCACACGAGAGCGCACACATCAGCGAACGTGCTGCTCTCTATAGCTCGTGCACGGTCTCTATTTCCAATCATTCAAGCGCGACCTGCTTCCTGGTTGTTAATTTGAATGTCCGGCTGTTGTATTTTTCAGTTTTCCAAAATTTTCGAGCAAAACGTTTTCCCTCTGTGAACGTTGACGCCTCATCGGGGAAGGTTTGGTCCGGACGAACTTTTTTTTTGTGATCGGTAGACGTATTCGCTCGGGGAAAATTCAGTTCAAATTCAGTTGAAATTTTGTAGTTTTTTAAGTATAAGTTATAATAAATAAAATAATTAACAAGTGATCAGTGATTAACAAAGAATAATAAGAGAAAAATGAATGTGAGAAGTCATGATTAATTAATTAAAGTCATTTTTAAATCGCGATCAACTTTTTTTTTCGGTTTGATAATTATTAATTTTTGAGTACTGACACGCGTTGTCCGGTGAATAACTAACAAATTTCAATAATTCTAAAATTAAAAAAATTTTAATTAATTAATTGATAAATTAAAAATTTTAATGAAATAAAAAATAAATATTTTTTTGACAATTAAATAAAATATGAAATGCCGAAAAATCGAAATGAAAAAATTTTTTAATTAAATACGTGCTCAGTTTAAGTCGTAGTAAAGGTGATATTTTGATCGCGATGATTGGCATCGCGATATTTTGAGTCAGTTCCGTTTATACCGTGCACTGAGCAGAAGGAGGATGAGGAAGCCGGGCGCGGAAAATCGAGGATGGCAGTAGAGGGAAAAAGTAAGTACTGCTTTTATTTTTTATTAACCATTTAAGTAAGAAGAATACTCGCTCGCTTTCTTACATTTCCGAGATAGTACGCTCGGAGACAACAATGTAAAAAGTAAGATGCGTACTTTTGCAACATTGGTAAAACCCCCTGTGGTGCGTAAACGCATCCCCCCCTGGTAAAAAAACACTTCAAAAATTATGTGTAGTATAATTGATAGTGATATAAGGTAAATTCAAATTTACATATTAGTTAAAAATCTTGTACCACGGACAATTAGAATTACCCATACACGCCAATTTTCGATTGGGGAGTCTATACAAAATTTTTAAATATATTTTGACTTTTGAAGTTTTTTCATCTCGATTTCATCTCGATAACGGAATTAATTTTAATCAATAGAAAATTTATTTATCATTGCTATATATGGTGTATAACAATCAATTTAGAAAAATGAATAGATGTACTGCGGATTTGACAGAGCATACTTCTTTAAAATAATTTGAGCTTGAAGCAAGAGATAAGGACTCAAATATAAAATTGGTGTCGATATCCTTGTTTCGCACGTTCTGCCAAAGTGAGCGTTCGCGAAAAATTTTACGCATCTCTGGGGCTGAAATTGCACGCACGTTCGTAAGTGATATACTCGAGGGCGTCACGCAAGAGTACATTATCGCTAGTGTCTCTCTCTCTCTTACTCTCGTTCTTCCGCCCCGTGAGAGATTCTTTCATCTCGATGAGACGAGATATATCCCCTCGAACTGAAAGGAATAAGGTGTATTAACCCTCTTCCTCTTCCCTTTCTCTCTCCTCTTCCATTTTTTTTCTCACCTGAGGCTCGTGTGCACCTTCTTCGAGAGGAGTGGCACTTGACCCTTTAACGGGAAAGATTTACTTTCCGTTGCTTTTGTCTCAATATATCGTGCATGTGTGAGCCCCGAAGTTGATTAAAAATCGACTCCTCTTTCTCCTTTATTCTTCTTTCAAAACGATTCAACTCTGCCCCGGCCTTAATAACGCTCTTTTCTTTTTCACTGATAAAGGCATCGAGTCGAGCAGTAATAACACTTTTTTTACAGTTGAAAAATGATCAGTTATATCCAATAAGCAATAAACTTGATGTATTTTTAATCTCATAAACAAATAAATCATTGCGATATGCGACAAGTGTGACCCCATCAAGATTTTGGATTTTGAAAATAATTTAATAAATTTATACTTTTATTTTGTTAAAGTCTTGTGGTTGAAGTTTATTCAAAGGATTATTTATAGCGGATGAACTAATCCTCGTAGTAAGCTCGTAAATAAAATATTTACGCTTAGGAAACGCTGACATAAAGTTTCAGCGAATTATTATTTCACTAGTCGGATTGTCGCGAATTGGTCACTTTGCACCCTCGAATACATTAAAAAAGAAGATGTGTGCTGCATTTGCAATTTTTTAAGATTATTTTCAATCAAGATTTTTTAATGGTTTTTTTAGAGCCAGGATTTTGGATAATCTGTGCCATCCTCTAATTTTCATGGTTAGTTGAGATGGAACTTGTAAAAGGTATACATATATATAATATGACAGCGATGGCTAATACGCGAGAGGAATAATAAGTGAGCAGATGGGAAGAGAAGAGAATGGTTTGAAATTAAAAACGTTTAACGACTGTGAGAACGCCTAGGGTATAGAATGTCGAAGAGGGTTACTCGCAGAGACTTGTCTCCCTCCTCCTCCTCGCTACCTAGGACTCGTCCTTATGGTCCTTCGAGACACTCGTGCTATATTGTGCACGTACGTTAAGCAACGTGCACATCTCTCCATGGGCCATTCCGACTTGAAAATATAAGTAAAAAACATGTCCTTCGAAAATGTGACAAAATATTTTTTAAACAAAATTTCCAGAGATCTTTTCAACATTGAATGATTCAAAACAACAAAAATATTAATAAAATAGTAATAAAAAATTAGAAAATGTAAAAATATCGCAGCGACGTGAGATTATCTCACGTAATAAGTCTCGAAAAAAAGAGTTTAATTCTTGATGACACGACTCTGCATGCAAAAATCAAAGGGCTAAAAATGTCAAAGGTTTGGAGCTTTTGACAGATGCCTCGTCCGGAGTCTCGAGACGAGCTCAAGAGCTCGAACAGAATGAGATATCGGATTGAATATCCGACGATGTATTTTTCTGCGCTTTGAACTCATCACATTCGAGACGATTGAGAGTATGGAAAGGCGAAGTGGAATCGAAGACTAAAACTTGGATCGGGGAGGTATCGAGAGACTCTTCTCTCTTTCTCATGGGCTGGCGAGCTCGACTCGCGGCTTCTACTGCATAGCATTGTGCAATGCGACCGGTAGCCCTGGGATGAGTTGGGTTTCTTGTGGTCCTCCGGAGCTGCTGACCAGTAGCAAGAGTCTCGAAGCTCGCCAACACGATCGCCTCTCCTTCTTTCTTTCTTTCCTTCCTCTATGTGTACACATTGCACACGTACAAAATATACGTGTAATCACGAGCGTATATAAATATGTGTATATAGCGGAGGAAACCTTTCGAGTCGCCTCGATTCTTGGAGATGCATTCGCAAGAGCATATCGAGAGATCGTCGCACGACTTACCTACAGAGAGAAAAAGAGAGACTCTCGCACCTGACGACTATAACTAGTCGAACGTGATTTGATCCGAGCCTCACTCTAATATTTAATACGTCCTCTGTCTTCGCTGCGAATCTCTCATTCATTTCTACCCCAGCTCGATGAGAATTTCTCAATAAAAACCCAAATCCATACGATCCTTTTTTATGAATATTTACGATTTATGAATATTTAAAAGTAAATTTATGGTGCTTCGTGTACTTTATTACAAATTCCTTGTAATTTCTCTTTCCTTTCGTTCGATTTTCTTTTTCTCTTTTGCTTTTACTTGTGTCTAAGAAATGGCGTACATACTCGATCCTGTATGTCCATTGGATCCATTCGAGTTCTTTCTTTAACTTCTCAGTAGCTCTCTCTCTCTTTCTCTCTCCCTCCGTGGATGCTCCGTCGCTCGTCGATTCCTTCGTTATACCTGATCGTTGCTCTCTCTCTCTCTTTTTCTCTCTCTCGACGAGCACTCACACGTCTCGAAGCCTTTCTTCTCCAGCTGCAACTTCTTTTGTGCATGTGAAACGTCGTCACTAGGAGAGTGTTGAGAGCTCGATGTTGCCATAGATGAGTCCTCACTCCGATGCCTTAACCGATCGTCTCCAAAGACATAAATATATATAATACGGATGAGCGAGCGTATACACATCGGGTGCATGAAGAAAAGGGAGATTGCAGCTCGATAGCGAATACGAGGGAGCGATTCGAGAGAAATCGTTCCATATACACACCGAGAATAAAACCCGAGCGAGAAGTCTATTCGATGATGAATCGTCGCGAAATTTCATCGCGAGAAAATAAACCCGAAAGACAAAAAAAAATAAATAAATATCCATCGAACTCCTTCGTCCCTAAATTATTCCTCTTTTTATACCTTATTGCATTTTTTTTTCTCAACAACGTCGCCCGAAGAGCGCTCGATATTTCACTCGTGAGAATAAAAATGCTTCATCCGCGCGACAATAAAAATGTTTTACATGCGAGATATAAACATATTTGCGTTTCTTTTTTGATCATTTTATCGGCTTCTCGTTTTTTTTCCTCCTCTCCGTATCAGATACGGATGACAAAGTTGAGCCACTGTCCCTCGAGGAAGAAAATATCTCGAGGACTCGATCCAAGAATACACCTTTGGTGTACACGTACTCTCCCGGTTACTCACGTATCACGACAATGCGAACGAGAGACGAATGTCCCACGACTGTCCTGTCACGTGAGTTATGCCATTACCCCCCTTTATTCCTCACCCTCCCTCCGCCCCGCGCCCTTTACACTCGCCTCTTCTGTCTCTCTTCTCTGTCAATGCTCAACTCTCTTCTCGACACTCATCCACGTTGAATCTTTCCGTACTCTAACCTGGTGCTCGGTGACATTACCCGGAATTTTCTGAGCGAGGGTGAAACGCAAAAAAGAGATAAATATATAAATCGTTCGAGATTCTTTGGATTTTTTGTCATTGTCGAGTTAATTTTATTGATAGATGATTTTTAAAAGAAAGAAGATGATATTTGTACGAAAGGACTCGCTCGAGTTTGGTTATTACGTTTTTATATAAGAAATAATATTTTTTTGAAGAAAAACACGATGCAGGATTTTCTCTATATTTTAAATTTTCACGTTTTTCCAAGTAGATTTATGAGCTAGAATAGGCTAAGATTGTTCTAGAAAGGAAATTATATTTGTGCGAAAGAACTCTCTCGAGTTTGGTTATGTTGTTTTTATATAAAAAAAATATTTTTTTGAAGGAAAACACGATGCACAACTTTGTCTATATTTTAAATTTTCATATTTTTCCAAGTAGGTTTGTGGGCTAGAATAGGCTAAGATTGTTCTAGGAAGGAAATTATATTTGTGCGAAAGATCTCGCTCGATTTTGGTTACGTTGTTTTTATATTTAAAAAAATATTTTTTTGAAGGAAAACACGATGCACGATTTTCTCGATATTCTAAATTTTCACGTTTTTCCAAGAAGGTTCATGAGCTAAATAGAATAAGATTGTTCTAGAAAGGAAATTATATTTGTGCGAAAAAACTCGCTCGAGTTTGGTTATGTTTTTATATAAAAAATAATATTTTTTTGAAGGAAAACACAATGCACGATTTTCTCTCCGATATTTTAAATTTTCACGTTTTTCCAAGTAGGTTTATGTGCTGGAATGGACCAAGATTGTTCAAGTTGAAAATTTACCCGAGGTTGAACGTTCCTCGCTGAAAAATATTGGAATGAAAATGTTGAATTCTTAAAGCGCGACGGTCTCGAGGTTTCGTATCGTGAATAAAATAAGAACATTTTTTTTACCGCGATGCGGAGGTTATTGCGGAAGGCTCCGGGTAAAATCCTCGGAGATGCGAGAAGGAGCGCGTTAAAGGAGAAATCCTTCATCCACGTCAGATGGCGCGAGCGGTCGCTCTTTCCGTCACAAAGGAGGAAGAAGACGCATTAGCCGATGCACTTTTATTTCTTATTCAGTTTCATTTTTTATTTTTATCATCATTATGGGTTTTTATATTTTTTTAAGAGCAAAAGCAGAATGTCCTCAACGTCTGCGGAGGATTAAAAAAGACGAATCTGGGCAACGATCGAGCGAGGGGGTGAGGGGAGGAGAAACGACGTCGGACAGATTCGGACTCGAGTTTCTGTCAGTAATTCATAAAGAGGGCAATTTTTATTAAGAAAAAAAGAGGAACAGGACGTCGTAAAAAATCCAACGTAACATTATGTCATCAAAGTTTCGTACTGAATTCATAACACCATGGAATTATATGAAAGCTCGAGAAGAGGTTATACCGAAAATGTTTCGCTGCGAGGCGGTGAGTTTCGTTTTTTCTTTTCTTTTATTTTATTTTACCCCAGCTCATCTTTCCTCTCTTTTCCACGGTCAAGCAGTAATTCATTATTCATTTTAGACTCTAATTATGATGACCCGGAAATTTTACACATCTGTGCAATTTACGATCCGTTCTTTTCTTTTTTCTCACTGTCCCCCAGAGTGTGTAACGCTCGAAAGAATGAAGCGGATTTTCGTTCTTAATTCCTTCAACCGCGATTTCATTCTGTCACATTGCCTTTTTTTTCCCCGGGCGAGCGTAATTGCACGTGAGGTTTCGCGGAATAATTATTTTCGCGGTGAAGCGGAGAATCGTTTAATTTCGTAATTAAAACAACGAAAATTGAGATAATGAAAAAATGTTATCTCGTTCATTATTCTTTTTCTCATGTTAATTTGTAGCGTCATTAGTGGAATTAATTATACAAAAGAGATGACTCTCGATACAGTTGGCGCCTTTCGGGCCCCGCGATTCGATGACGTACTTCAACAATCGCAAAAACGTAGATCAACCGGAAACGACGATAACCGCGTACGATCGGCTCCACGATCGGACTCCTTACGACCAGCGCAAGCATCGGTGCGATCGTATAAAGCGAGATTCCATATGGAAGGAAATTCACGAGGAGAACAAGCGTCACAAAGTCGCAATCCTCACGAGCCATTGGCACGGACGACCGAATCGAATCGCTCTGGACGATCAAGGCCCCGAGTTCGGCAAAACCGGCACGATACGGAATAATTTTTATCGCCGAAACGGAATTAATCTTTCTCAGGATTATCCGGCTGTGGAGCGTCAATTTCGCACGATTACCTAACTCGAGATCCACTTCACCCTCTCGCTCTCTTTTTATATTTTTCTTTTTTTTTGTTTTACTTTCACTTTTTTTATTTCTTTTTTTTCCAGTTTACGTAACGCCAACCCTTGTATTTTTTCCTCTGTGACACAAACGTAATTTCCTTATCGCGAGTCACGCGACACTCGTGCCGCCTGTTCCTTGCTCCGGGGAAAAGTACTCGTACGCCATTCCTGAATCGCTTAAGCCCTTGCGAAAAAATACTTTGAGGGAGAGCAAATTTTATGTACGCGCGGAGGGCATTGAACTAATCCTCACGTGTACCTCTTCGTCACCAAATATTACCCTTTTACGGCATTCCTATTTTAAAAAAAAAGAAATAACATTTTTTTGTATCTAACGAGCATAAAACACGCGCGTTGGCTGGAAAAATATTTCTCGTCGTTTGAAAAAATTTCGCCATTCCCATTCGAATCGGATCAGTCGAAAAATTCTGGTCAGATTCTCCTCGCGTTTCGCAATCCTGAGTGAATTTCTGTATCGCGAGGAGCTTTTTAAAATGAAAAAAAAAAAAGAGAGAGAGAGAGATAGAGAATAGGTACTCCGTTTGGGAAAATAGTTTTTGGGCAGAGTGAACGAACTGTCACGGACTTTTTTGTTTCTGCCGAGCGATCTCGCGAGTATATGGAAGGGTCATCGATTTTTCCTTCCTCGCATCTGCGGATTGACGTTCGTGGGAAAAATACGATCTGGCTTTTTCGTGAGTGCACAGATTCGGTTATATATTCAGTGTAACACGAACGAGAGCTCGCGAATCCGTGTGGGAGGATTCTGAGATTTGTTCGGAGAGTTATATACGGCTCAGGATCGAGATGGATTGACCAATCTCAAGGTAACGTCGCTCGGTAAGTACAGGCGAGGCTTCAGGACGAGGAGTTTTCACCAGCGGACCGGAAACGGAGCTTTTCTCTTAGCTCTCGGGCGAGCAGAGTAAGAATGGACGGGAACAAACGTCGATTGTACATTTTTCATTGAAAATTCGGGTGTGATTCGCCGAAGGGCGCAGGCAAAACTTTGCTCTCGGAATAGTGCGAGGAACTTGTTTTGTCGCTCGTCGAAGTTTCACCGATGCTCTCGGATTTCGACAATGAGGGAGTAGGGAGAGAGGAAACGAGGATTGTGACCAAATGAGCGACCTGGCGTGTGTGTCGTGTTACTCGGGCATAATACAAAGGTGCATCGTTATAGGGCTCGTCGGAAAATCGATGTAACTTTAGACTCGTTGCGTGTGTATTTCGAGGCATTGAAATTAGCCTGCGACCTCTGCCGTTTTCCCCTGCTCTCTGATAAAGTATATGCGAGAGAAAGAAAGATAAAATGGATGAAGGATATTGGATAACCATGCCAGCGAGCAAAACACAGCCGCGAGTGTACGATTTACGATAATGGTCGTTAAATCACTCTCCATATACATATGTTTACACGCTAGCTTTATTTGCGGCTTTGTCCCTTTGGTATTTATCCGCACCCCTTTCCTTTTTCCGATCTTATTCGCGCGGTTGCAATAAAATATAATTTATTTGTTATCTGGATTCGTATCGAAGGCTCCGTGGTAGGAGAAAAGCATAAAATTGAAGCCCGAGGTAATGTGGGTGTAAAAAGGCTTTGAGCAAGATTTTTTTGAAATTTTACACAAAACTTTTTTTACGTGCGAATTTATATGGAGTTTTAATTAAAGATGTACTGGAGGTACAATCCCTGATAAAAGTGACTTTTTCATATTAAATTGTTATAATTTAGTCTTTGTTTTTTTGTTAAAATGTTGACAAGTAAGTAGTACCGTTTTTTCGATATTTATAACTTATAATTTCGTTTTCAAAGAATCTGCATAGGAGTATGTGGATATTCAATTTATTAATATAATTTAGTAATTTTGAAATGATTTAAATTCGCTGTGAAAAATGCTATGAAAAATACTATACAATGTGACGTAAATTCACCAATTCAGTATATCAAAACGCAAATTACAATACTCAAGTGATTGAAAATTCAAGGGGAAATTTTTTTGAAAAAAGACAACCTTGTAAAAAAACTTCCTTACACTGTATACTACATACTTTCAGTAGAATGGGACCTCCATGTATTTCATTAGGGTACGGTAAAATAAAATTCCAATACTTACCGCATTCGAATTTCATTGCAGGTATCTGCAAAAAAAACTCTCAATACGAGTTTATCAATTTTAATATTCATTTCTTTTTCTATAATGCACAATTTGGTAAATATAGGACCGACATGAATTTTTTTCTGCCTTTTCTTAGACCAATTTGAAAAACAATAATCTAAATCGGTATTTTCAGGTAGCGTTTAAAGGTTTTTCTATGGACTGTACCTGAAATCCAAAATCAACTGTATCAGCTTTCAAACACTATGGTATTTAAATTTCGTTGACAGTACTTCCACCATAAATATTAATTTTAATACAAATTTTTTTTAAAGTGCACTGTAAAAAATGTTATGAAAGTTACTATACAATGTGACACTAAATTTGCTAACTCAGTATATCAAAACGCAAATTACAACACTCAAGTAATTGAAAATTCAAGGAAGAATTTTGAAAAAAGACACGCTTGTAAAAAAATTTCATTACACTGTATACTACATATTTTCAGTAGAATGGGACCTCCATGTATTTCATTAGGGTACGGTTCAATAAAATTCCAATACCTATGGGGTTTGAATTTCATTGCAGCTATCTGCAAAAAAACTTCCAATACGAGTTTATCAATTTTAATATGCATTTCTTTTTTTATAATGCACTATTTGATAAATATAGGACCGACATGGACTTTTTTCTGCCTTTCTTAGACCAATCTGGAAAAAAATAATCTAGATCGGTATTTTCAGGTAGCGTTTAAAGGTTTTACTATGCACTGTACCCAAAATCCAAAAGCAGTTGTATCAATTTTCAAACACTATGGTATTTAAATTTCATTGACAGTACTTGTAAAAAAAAACTTGAAACATGAATATTAATTTTACTACAAATTTTTTTAACAGTGTTGGAAAAAGTCTATTGAACAATATTTTTGATAATGTCATTTTTAGTTTACGTAGGAAAAGACTTTCGAATTTTACTGCATATTCATAAAATCTAATTGAATTGAAATTTTTACAAGAATTGACAAAGTACTTCTCGATCGCCGTAAAATTAATCTCACCTCTTCTTCACTATCGTCGTCAAACGAGCAATTTTCCCTAGATTGAATTTAAATAAAAAGACAAATTCCGGGAAGCTCCCGATCGTTTCGCGCGACAGTTTTTAATCAAAGATGAAAGTTCCATGATACTTTTTACTCGTTAAATACATCAGTGAACAATTTATATATGGAAGAGAGGAGTCATTAACACGTTTGCTGTACGAGGAGGATTCTCCGTGGATGCTCTTTCCTCGTTTTGCGCACTCTTAAGCTCGTTATTTTCACACTTGACGTACAGATATACGGCGCATCGGGGATGAGAGCTGAGTGATTTTTACGAGGTGCCAGGATCGCGTAACAGTGGCGTGTCCCTGCTAAGGAGAGCTAAAAAAGAGGAACGTGTGTGTGCAACGAGTAAAAAGGAAAAAGATCCCGCGAGCTAAATGTGAGCGCGCTCGCGACTCATTAATATATTTCTTCGTGGAACTTTGGCACTTCTGGCAGCCTCGAGCGCGTATACGTGCATTTAGATATTGCAGAGACCACGGAACAGGTATACCGTCCGGGTTGCCTATTACGTGTACGCCGCCCAGACCGCGCGATGAGGGTTGGAGTCGCTCTTTTCTGAGCGACGTGCCCGCTCTCGCGCGCACAAAAAGACATATAACGCCACTTCTCGGAACATCCACACACGCCCATAAAGTTATACTCTTCTTGATTGTTTTATAACACCCCTGCGGTTTTATGACTTTTTCTTCAACGAGCTACCACGATTTTACGTACAATTATTACTCCGCTGAATACCGCGGCGAGCGATTTCTTATCTTTAGACCTCTGTGAAATTTTCCCATCGTCGTGAACTCTTATCTCAAGTTTTTCTTATCATTCAAAAGAGAGGAACAATTGGGGGTAAAATTATTATTTTTTCTTACTTTTTGTCCTTTCACAATTTTTTGCACCATGAAAATTTTTCAAAATAAAAATAAAAATGAAGTAACCGATAGTGGCATTGAACCTCCGTTCGAAGTTTCTCTCCCCTTCATCCATTTCTTTGTTTCCTTCTTGTTTTTTTACGCTGGTTCACTCTCTTCTTTCTCGCCCCCTTTTGCAATTTAAATTCGACCGGGTTTGCCTACCCCTATTTGGACGCTTTGTATTATAAATGAGAGACTATTACGTAGATGTGGTTCCCATCGCGAAACGATTCCGAAGGAACCTTCTCTCCCTTTTTTTACTTCCTCCCCCTCCCCTCCCCCTTCAACGCTTTTGCCACTTCCTTTTCTTTTCTTCAGTCTCTTGCATAACACTGTTGCAAAACGATCTCACTCTTTATTTCCTCCTTTTCTCTACCTCAGGTGCTCCGAAAGTTTTTCCTTCAAGCTGTCCTATATACATGTCGAATCAACTAAAACGATTCAAGTTGGAGAAACACGTCTAAGATTCTCAATCACCATCCATCACTCTTTCACTCGCGATCTCTCTCCCTCTCGCTCTTTTCCTTTCTTCCTCACCGTTGGCTCTTAACACTGCGAGTTTTGGGTAAAAAAGAGAATGAAAAAAATGCTCATATACGCTTTTAAGCTTTTGCCCTCTTTTTGGCCATTAACCATAATCGTCTGCGCAAATCTAGGCAGAATTTTTTCGTGAATTCCGATAGAGAAACGACGTCACGTTTTCTTGTCGAATCTTTGAAAATATATTTTTTTTCAACGTATAATCAATTTTAAGGTGGTTGATTAAGTATGCTCTAGTCAAATGAGAGTCCGCGTAAACAATTTTTGAAAAAGTTACTTTTTTCTGTTGTGGATCACAGGAAAAATAATTGTTACTACACTTCAAAATATTCCTCCGATAATTACTGTCAAAAAGTTACCAGGAGAATAATATTTGAGATAAAGTTGATCAATTGACTTCGTCGTCATCAGCTGTTTTCATTCATATGGCATCGACTTTTTCACGTTTTTTGGTATTAAATCGCGTTTTTATCACGTCAGTGACATCGCTAGTCAAAGTCGTGACGTCACAAAATTTTATGCCAAATATCATAACTTTTAACAAAATGTACATGTAAATGAAAATGAAGAATTATAATCACCTTCATAAATCTCACACGCGTTAGGCTTCGTAAAATATCATTTTCTAGACGATAATTCGACCGAAATCTCTCAAGAGGTCAGTGCGCATGTGCCGGGTATGCACAAATATATGTACGGCGAAACATAACCTCAGCAGACGACAGCCATGAGATTTTTCCGAAATACGCGTACACTATCAACTTTGACTGCAATTTATCAAAATATATCCCTGGCAAGACCCTATTTTTTTCAGGTACCATTGGAAAGTTTTTATTTTGTGGAAGGATTTTATCTTGTGGCTCTAAAATTTCCAACAATATCTCCGATTTTTTTCACAAAATGTTTTTTTACTTCCGGTAAAATTCCGACGGACTCCCATAACAACAATGTAAAAAAAGCAATTTTCGAATAGCTTTTTTTCAATTATTTGCACGGCAACCCGCCTTCAACTTGTGAGGGATTATTCGTTATATCTTAAATAACAATTCCTCAAAGTTTGACGAAAATCTGCGATTTTTTAATTTACTGATGGGCCACCTTAAACACGTGGATCTAGAATCGCGCCATAAGACGCTGTACAAAGTTCCCGTATTTCGAAATTAAATTTCTCAAAAAATCGGTCGGTGAGGCATACTTTTTTTCTTCGAATATGTCCAGTTTCATCTGAATTATAACATATTTTCAATTGAGATTTTTGTCAAATATCATCGATATTTGATGAACCCCCAAGGAGTTTCGATACCATAATATAGACTCAATTTTTAGTCTCGAAACCCATTAATTTTTTTAATTAAAATTATCTCCTTCGATTGTGTACGATGAAAATCATAATTTATTTTTAATACACGATTGATGATGGGTGAATGATTTGATTGTTATTCGATTGCTGATGTTATTTTTAACGTCCACATCTGAAATTCGAATCTTTCCACCGCGATACCAAACAGGTATATAGATAGTGCAACGTGACTGGCTAAATTGAAGTCGCGTCGTGTGAAATACGAGATAAAGGAGACTGAAATTTTCTTTTGCTGATAAACCTTGTCCCAGACAGACGCACAAAGTTAATAAATTAAATCGATGACAAGTAGAGAGATGAAGCGTGTCAAAATCGTGATAACATTTTTTCTCAGCATTATGCATATGCATTGTATCAATTCGAAAAAAACAAACGTTCACGTTTTATCAGCGGAGTATAAAAGCCGAGTGCATGATCGTCTCCCGTCCGGAATGAGGAGCTTCGGAGTTGAATAAATTTAGAGAAAAACAATTTGTTTATCGAGATGAATAAAATAAGTGAAACGGACGACGAGTTGTTGAACGACGAAGACGTCGTTACTGTGATGCGACGAAAATTGGGAACGAAAGATTTTTCGGTGAAGCGCTGGAGTCTCGATCGTATGAACGCGACGAGCGGATTTCTCGGTCAATACTTCAACCTCCGCGTGACTTGCACCTGCGGTAACAACGAGAAAGATTTTTCCTTTTTCGCGAAAACGAAGCCACCTCGTGACACATGTCAGCACGAGTTCGAGAAGACGGGAAATTTCTTTGAGAAGGAAATCAAGTTTTACGAGAAAATCGTGACCGAGATGGGAAAGGGCAGAGGACCAAAGTGGATGCCGGATTTTTATTTCGCCAAGGGCAACATCATTATCGTACTCGAGGACTTGACGAGTCAAGGATTCGTTATGCAGGATAAGCTCGAGGCTTTCGACCATGACGAGTGCGTGTTGATGATTCGAGCGATCGCGAAATTTCACGCGCGTTCGATCGTATTGGATGAAAAATTGCGAAAAACTGGAAAAAATATTGAACAGGTTTATGGTGAATTATTGAAAGAGGGAATGTTTCCCACTGAGGATCGGACTCGTCGAAGCGCGATCGGTTGCAGCGTGCAGGGTGTTTATGGTCTCATCGATCTCGTTGATTCTCTCGACGACCTCTCGAAACGTCGGATCAAGAATCTGATTGCGGATTGGGCTTGGAGAATACCCAGACTGGTTCGAACCTCGAGAAAATATCGTAACGTGATTTGCCATCGTGATCTCTGGTCGAATAATATGTTGATAAAAAAGGACTCGAATGGTCAAAAGCATCTCATTTTGATCGATTTTCAATTTATTTGCTACTCGCCACCTGCGATTGATTTCATGATAGCTCTGCACCTCACCACGAGACGCGAAATGAGGGACAGGAATTTCGAGAATTTTGCAAAAATTTATCACGACGCCGTTAGAGAGGAATTGGCCAGGGAAAATCTCGAGATCGACGATTGCAATCTCAGCTGGGACATTTTTCGCGAGTCCTGCGAGTATTACAGATGTTTGGCGATCATGTATGTCGCCATGAGTCATCAAGTGATGCTCATCGATGAAAAATCGGCGACGAAATTTCTAACCGTATCGCCGGAGCTGCAGAAAAGAGTTCTTTGGGGCTCCGGTAGACAGGAGCTTGTTTGTCCGATCTTTGCCACGAATCGTCGATATAGGGAAAGATTGACCGAGAATATCATTGAGATGAACGATCGCAGGGAAGAATTCGAGGATTGGCGTTATCGTGAATCTCTGAAGAAAATATGAGGGGAAATCATAAATTTTTCATAAAAGAGATATCTCTGTGAGCTCGGCCTCGTGAAATTAGTTCGTTGATGTGGAAAAAAGGAACGATAGGCTGGAAAAATTCGAGGATTCGAGTTACACATAGAATAATGAGATAAAATTAGAGAATTTTTTCAGTTAGAGAATTAATTCCAAGGAAAGTTTCTCTGTGGAAAATATGAAGGAAATTTTTCATTTCCCACAAAGAAGTCATTTCTAACGCCGGATGTATACAGAAAGAAATCCTCAATAAAGGAAAAGTGCATGGAAAGAGTTGCACGACTGGCTTTATCATGAATAATAATTTTCAAAAATAGACGATGTTTTCTCATTTTTATAACAAACAGCCCCGAGGTAAAGTTTCACTGATGAGAAAAATAAAAAGAGATAATTATTCATATTTCATGCAGAATAAGCTTCTGCAAGTTGATATCGTGGAAAATTCACCGGACGCCGGATTCAAAAATCGATAAACGAAGAGAATTCGAGGATTGGCAATATATCGTGAATAATTTCAACGAAGAGAAGTGAAATCGTGTTGAATATTAAAATAAAATATACGTTTTGAAATAAAATATAGAGGTATACTTTTCTTCTCGAGAATGTTCAGATTCATCTGAATTATGAAATACACGTTTCGAATTCAGATCTTCATCCTAAAACATCAATGTTCGATCAAACTCCTTTTAAAATATAATAATAAGCTTTAAGGTAGTCCTGTCGCTGCTTAATTCCATTTGATTTCGTTGAAAATTTGCACAGACATTCTTTGATGCCATATGCACATGTGTGTAAAATATCAGGGGCTGTTACCGACTCAAAAATCAAAATATTGATTTTTGAAAATCATCATTTTTCGCAACTTTCCAAAAGAGCCCGTGTTAAATATCGCGATTTTCAAGAAAGATTTGATTTTTCGGTCGATAAGGCCTGTTGAAATTTCGCACACGTTTTTATATGGAACCCAAGAAGTTTCGATTAGTTTTTTGAAAAATCTCATGAAAAAAATGTGGACGATTTTGTTTATTATATAACAAGTAAACTTTATGCGCAGGATTAACTTGAATTTTGAGTATGTTGTTCTTTAGTCGATTTGCAACAACTTTTCTTCGTGACCTTAAACGCCTAATTGACTTGAAATGTGAGAAAAACGAGGTACAAAATTTCGATCCTCCCACCAGCGACAGGACTACCTTAAGGTGGTTCGGAAGAAACAACGAAAAAAAACGAGTTGCGTTCAACCCCCTTGCATTTTGAGATTTACGGACACTGCAATATCAAACGAATCGATTGAAATGAAAACAAAGACGTTTCACCGTACCGTTTTTAAGATATGAGCGTTTAAAGTTTCACGAAAATATATGTATGTACTCTTATGCAGGACACGAAAATTTCACCGGAAATGACAGAAATACGCAAAATTTAGACGTTTGATGATTTGATCAAAAATCATCATACGAAAACTTAATTAATTAAGAACACTCCTGCAAAATTTCTGAACTTTTCATCGCAACCGTTTTTTGCTATCATTTATCTGAAAAAAAACTCTTTTGAAAAGTAAAAAAGTACGCCAAGTAATGAACGAGCTGATACAAAAATTATATGAAATCATTTTGTAACCAAATGAAAAAAAAAAAAAATTTTCACATCGATTCGACAATTTAAAATTTGTTGTACGGGTAGATTTATTTTCATACATTAAGTGAAAACTTTTCTTTGAGCGACTAAATTTACCCATATACACGCCAATTTTTAATTGTCGAATCCATGAAAAAAAATTTTATATTTTCTTCACTTGGTTACAAAATGATTTCATGTAATTTTTGTAACAGCTCTTTCATTACTTGGCGTACTTTTGTACTTTTTAAAAAAGTTTTTTTTCAGATTTTATTTGATTTTTTTTGGATTATTAAAAAAAAAATTTTATTACTTTATTTTTCATTTAACAATTTTTGTTTTCTTTTAATTCTATTATTTTTTTAGTCTATTATTTTTTTAGTTTTAGTTATTTTTTCATTACTTTTCGGAGGTAACGCAGCGTGAGATTTCTCGCAAAGGCCGTATGTCCAATATGAAGGAATACTTCTTACATCCTTCTGACTCCAAGAAACAGCACCGGTACGAAAATTGAGATTTTTATTTTAAAAACATTCATATCTCCGGAACGGGTGGATGGATCGACTTCTAGCAATAACCAATTGATAGAGAAAAATCAACAAAAAATTGATCTATTTTTTCAGATTTTTTACTCAGCCCATTCCTCCGTGAGGAAGGTTTGAAAAATTAAAAAAGTCCAAAAATCGTCATATTCGAGTATATAAGAATACGGCAGGACTCGAGCAATCTTTTCCCTTTTTCTTTCATACTTGGCGTCGGGCCGCTACCGCGTCTCTTGATTGAATTTTGATATGCGGCATCTATCTCTTTTTATTCGGCAGATCTCAGCTTACTAGTAGCCACGCGTACGGTCAAAAGAGAGCTTAAAATAAATCTTTGTTATAAATAATTATATTTATAAAATAGAAATATATTTTTGTAACATGATTTCGATACTTTTTGAAAGATTTATCAAAAATTCGAAAAATCTATTAAAGTTGTGAATTTGATTTACCGTTTTTCTTCCGAATCACCTTAACTTTCATGGAAAGATCCGAAAACAAATACAGGACGGATCTTGAATCTTTTAATCGATGGATATGGGTAATTGATTTAAGAGAGAGACCAATTTCGATTCCAAAGAGCCATCAGCAGTTGAAACCATTTACGAGCCTTGCGGTAAATCATTGCATTTTCTCAGCTGTTGGCGGTACACGAGAGTGTGTTTATAAAACTGGTCGTTCGTGTACGCTGGAGTCTCTCTCGATCGCTGCTTAATTTCATTGTTATTTCTCCTGTTGTGTGCATTCTCCTTAACCCGATTGTTCTCTTTTTCTGGACGTTTCTCCCTGAGGAATAGTGGCAATGGGTAGAAGACACGGGATAGAGGGAAAGGCGGCGAACCACGGGAACGACTCTCGGAATTGTACATCGGACGAGAAGTCTACACTCGAGGAGAAAGCCAGACAAAAGAGGGAAAAGAAAGGAGAATAAGCGAAAGAGAGAGAGAGAGAGAGAGAAACTTCGGTATCCGCACAGACCATCGAGACTGTTTATTTCGGACTGGATAGCAATCTTCACCTGTAATTAAAGGAACGCCGGTGTTCGAGAATCGGCGAGAGGTGAAGAGGCAAACTCGCACGTTAATGAGCAAAGCTGGCGATGTGTGTACTCCAAACGACCAAAGTCTTCCTCTTCCCCTTTCTCCTCCTTTCCCTGCTCTCCAAGGGAAAATAAGAGCAGAAAGAAAGAGAGAGAAAGAGAGCGTGAAAATCGAGCCCTTTTTCAGACCTCGATAGACTGACTTTCATTACCAATTATTAGTTTCCTATTCCGTGACTCCAGCCTGGCGTGTAATGTAATAAATAAATGTAAATTCGCAAACAAGTTATTTACTTCGTATACCAGTAAAAACGTTATTACCGGTGCTTCACTTGAATTACTCTATTTTTATGTACCGATGAAAAAAAAAATCCGAGAATTTAATTTTTCTCCCACAACGCTGGTCCGATGAGCTTTTTTTTTATTACAGATTCACTTTGAATGATTTTCCAACGAAATATAACGAAGCATCTGTGCTGCGAAGAAGACCTATAAAAATGTTTGTTTTTATGGAAGTTTTTCGATGCTCCAGGTTGAGGATTTTTTTTATCGTTGCAGTAATGATTCTTTTTTTTTCGCTGATGGTACACGAGTCGATGTGGCGAATTGTATATCGTCCTGTTGTGCAGTATATGACGCGGAGCGGGCTCGCTCTTTCTATGTCTGAAAACTACCACCGGACGTAACGTTGAATTAAAGCGAAAGTTCATTTTACGAGCGACCATTCGTAACGTTGCCACGAGGTTGCTCCGTCTACATGAGAGAGGAGAAAGAGGAGAGAACGCGAGGAGAAAAGAGCCACATCGACAAAGTAATAATGACATAATAACAGCCCTCTCGACGTTCCACATCTATGGGCATTGATGAATTTTCATTCGAGAGCCTCGCCTGACAGCCTCTTGGAAAAAGAATTAGGGGAAAAATGGAACGAAATATATATCGTTCAAAAAGAGGATATACATTTTTTTGTGCAGGATGAATCTTTTAGCGGTTTATCATTAATTCAGTCCAACCGCGATGTAACTAGCGTTTCGATTTATTTTTCCATTCCCTTTGCCTCTATTGACGTTCACGAGATTTCCGACCTGAAATCCTCTTCAATATAAAAATTAAATTCGTTTAATTGCTCTGGTCTGTGGCTGTGATAAATTTGATAAAAAATTGTTGAAACAGTATGTAAAGGTAAATGAAAGTACTGCTATGAAGCGAGCACTCTTTTAACTCGGGTAATTTTTCAATCCTGATAAAAACATGAGCACGATGTGTTTTTCATGAAAAGCTCGGAGGGGGAGTAAAATAATTTTAAATAATGCGCATCAAAATATTATTGGCAGTTGTTGTTTATTCAATTGCATCGTGAACGTAGATACCTCAAACACACATCGAAGGAACCAAAGGGCTGCAAATATGCCCGTGAGAATAAACCAACGCGATGTACTGCAAACGTTCGTGAAAAACGTTATTAAAAAAAGTTATTAAAAATGGATAAAATTGTTTCAATGAATTTTTTAATAAACGCGAATTGAATGAATCATTTGTACGAAAACTTTTTTTATCGCAGGAAATGCTTCATTTCAGATAGAAAAAATGAGCTGGAGTAAAATTCTCATTAAAACTTCAAATAATTTTAAAAATTAATAAAAATACGTTATGTACATTTTTATTTAAGCGCTACGCATGACATTTTGTACGGTGAGGTATGTACAAATTGAGAAGTTGGAAAATTTTATGACCCTTTCAAAATCTGCAGGAAATAAAAAAATATTCCACCGAATTTAAAAAATCGTAAATAAACTAAAATCGATTTCGATGCAACGATGTGACTTTTATCCATAAAATATGTAATTTCTATCGATAAATAAATATAGTGAGATTCTAAATCGAGTAATAAATTATTGAAAAAATTTTCCAAATTGCTATCAACAGTTTTTTTTTGCTCAGTTCGCACCCATCTGCGCGTAGGCTGTTTTATCTATAGTTCGGAACACGCGGAGGGGTTGCAAGCTCCGTGAACGGCTCAAAACGTACCGGCGAGAAAAGCGCGCAGGCGTTCGTTCCGAGTCTTGGCTGCACACGTCGTGGGCCAAGTGGAGTCCACGATTTTCTCTAGTATCGCGCCAACCACCGTTGGAGATGCGCGTATATTTCATCACAAAAAAGCAATAGAAAAGCGTCAAGTCACGTTTTATTACGATAAACCTCGTTCTCGATCGAATGCATTTATACTCGTCGCAAAAATTTTGATGGCACGAAAAATAATGTAGATTGAATATTCGTCGCTATCGCGTAGGTGTGAAATAGCTAGAATATTAAATACTAAACAAAAAAACAAGATTCAGTAGAGAATCAAGTTCATAAAATCGTCCAATTGAAAAAATCGAGCAAAAATTATTCGAAGATTATTTAAAACATATTAAATTTAGATGAATGTGATATTTCCTAGTGTAAATAATTTTTCGAAAATTTAGAAGAAGAAAATCAGGGTCGACGATTCATTTCTTAAACCAGAGAGAAAAAGAATTTCTCGCAACGCATTATTGAAAAATTCATCAACGTGAGGAGAAATAAATCGAACAGCACTTTGATCGATGTGTCGCAGTCATATTTTCTAAAATAACTACAAAGTAGACAACGTGAAATAGAAAAAAGTGAAACCAGTTCGAAGCGAGAATATTAAAAATATCGAATCGCACGTTGCGGAGATTGATTTGATGAGAGAGAATACGAGCTGAAAGTTTCATTTCGCATCGGCGGTTGAAGAAAATCGAATGAAACGAGAATCTTCGCACTGAAATTTCATTACGGTCGACCGATTGTTGTTGCTGTTGTTGTTATTATTTTTAATTCTCAATAAAACGCGTGAGTTGCTTTTGGAATTGGTGCTAACAGTGTCGATTGTGAGTGATCGACGTGTTGGGACGGACAGTCGGCGTGTTTGCTTCAGTGCTTTGATTGATACGAGCTCGGCGCTCACACGTGCTCGCGTATGGGAATAAATCTGCATACGTACATGTAAAAGAGAAATAAATATCGGGACAGTGTTGTTGAAAAAGGGCATGAATTTGTGGGTGCTTGTGAGAGTGGTGAGTACGAGCTTGAAATATCCAGGACGTACTGGATCGCTGCTCGCATCGGGCGCCGAAGCATGAAGGAGAACGCAAACTTCACGTAACGGTATGTAAACATCGAATGTAGTTTTAAAAAATGCGATAATCATTGATTCGTGACGGGAATGATTGTCTGGAAAAAGCGTCCGGAAAAATGTCTCGTGTAAATTAATTCGTAACCGAGAAAGTGTATTCGCGTGTTCGGCTGAAATGTCACGTTTCGTGAGGAAAAAAAAAAATTTTATCCTTGATGCAAAAAAAAGGTGCATAAACACACGGGAGAGGAATGAATGAAAGATTTTGTGCATATTCACGTTCGTGGAACACGTTGCGCGTGAAGAGGGTCAAGAGAGGGAGAACGAGGTCAAGTTCACGAGGAACGCTGACGAATGATGAAAAAAAAAGTCTTTCATCATTCTGATGAGAACTCGTTCAGGATATCGCTTCGTTTCAAAGCGCAACTTATGAAAAAAGGGAGGAAAAAGCGCGCACGAGCTTTTTCCGGGCTTGCATCCCATTCACATTGAAAGTTGAGTGACAAAATATTTTGTGATAAGAGTCTGACAAAGTGAGAGGAAATTTATAAAAACGAGAGTACATTCGTTTTTACAAATTGTTGATTATATTAACTTTTCTAGTAGAAGTAAAAAACTGTTTTTTGTATCGGGGAGTTAAAAAGCTGTGTTCTGGTTTATTTAAGTTTTAACGAGCTCCGCGAGTCAAAACGAAAAATTGTCACACAAAGTTTAAGGGCTGTTGACAAAGTCTACGTGCGTATGAAAGCGTTTGAAGAGATTTCATAATTCGCCGACAAACATTGTGCACGAAAAAGAAATAAGCTGAAAAAGCGTTGTTCTTTTTTTAATTGCGTTAATTACTCCGAAGAGTAAACAAAAGTACGTGGAGAAATTATTAAAAAAATATGTAATCTTTCTTTTGACGAATTTCATACTCGGATGAAAGCAAATAAAAAGAATTTTAGGAACAAAGTGCTTTAATTTTTTCTACTACACGATGAAAAAACTATTTTGAGTATAAACCGTTTTTCGAACGAAAACGAAAATTTGTCGCGAGAGGGTTGAGGGGTGTCGGTGAGGTCAAACCGGAGCGACGCCTAAGGCGATAAAGGATTCATGGAGGTCATCAGCTATTAATGACACACACGCGGTAGGAGCACAATCTACATAGTTGAGCAGGCTCGTCGACGCGGTGAGACAGACGCGCGACGACAGATATACAGAGAGAGCGAATCCGCACGTCGAGGCTTCAAAGACCTGCAGGATTTCGCGTTCATCCTCTTTTAAAGTCCAGAGTTATCCGTCTCTCTGAATCTGAGCTTTCACCAGGCGAATCGCGATTCCGAGCCTGTTTGTGGCAGAATTAACCGCAGCGTCAGAGACTCGCCGCAGAGCGCGTTTCTCTCTCTCTCTTTTTCTTCTTCTTCTCTCTCAAACCCATCCGACTTGGGAATCTTATCTTGGTCGGTTTTGCACAGAGATCCGACCTCCGTGACTCTTGACCCCGGGAGTCGTGACCTACGCACTTGGGAGTACATAAATCACGGTGGAATCGAGATAAAAATAATTTTTTCGCTTTTTTGAAGTTATCGTCGATATTTGTTAACACCCGGTCACAAATTTACTCCTGACGTATAAAGTATTCTAATATTCGTTTTTTTTTTCGTTGAGAGGAGGGACAAAGATTGGAGGAATTCTGTTTGAACGGCACAAACGTCTGGCTATTCGCCAAGAGCTCGAATTTAAAGAAAGACGTGAAATTTTCTCTTTCATTTCCTTCTCCAGAGTTACGAATCCCTCCCAAATTGGAAAATACGTTTTCTTTTTTTGTTTCACGTGAGCACACGCATCCTGAGAAAATATCTCACCTTCGCAATTCCCATGCATTATTTATTTCATTTTCCACCCCGCAACGAGAGCCAGACACAGGAGAAAAGAATTTTAGGAGTCGCGGTGAGGATCTTCGTCGAGACTCCTTTCAAGTGGTTTAATTAATTAAATTAATTGAATTAATTAGATTAATTGAATTAATTAAATTAATTAAGCACACTCGATCGATCAGGATATAGAAGAGGATTACTTGAAGGAGAAGAAGAAGAATATGAGAGAGAGCGAGAGGGAGCGAGAGAGAGTGAAGGAGAAAGGGATCTTGGGGAAGAGAGCTTGGCTCTCTGCGGTGGGACGTCGGTAGAGGTTTGGTGATTAGGCTATCGTGATGTATATACCACTGTGTATAGGACGGTACATATATATATCAAGACATAAGACAGGGAGGATCGGGGATGATGAGCAAACTTGGAAAACCGCGGATTGCTCTCGGAGCGAGGAGGAAAATCGGCCACGACTGGCCTCGCTCTGTCCTCGATCGTACACGATCCCCCTCACTTTACCGACTTACGGTAAATGCTCTATGTATTGCATGTACAGAAAATTTCTGGCTTCGTGAACGTAGCTGACGCAGACCGCACCTGGTTTTAGCCGTATAATGGATGGTGGTATTCCTTGTCCTTTTTCTTTCACCGCGAAACGCCTCTCTCTCGCTCTCTGTCCCGTTCTTTGATTCTATCAACGCTTCCGTCCCTCTCATATTTTCCAAGGACCGCTTACTTCGGCCCGTTCTGCGCCGACGAGGAGATTAAAGCCCTCGTTATTCTCATGAGCAATAAAGACCAGAGCATATTTAACCAGCCATAGGCGCGATAATAAAACGGAAATACGATTCCCGTGGAAGAAACTCCAGAAATTGGAAAAGCTCGATGGTTTATCGAACTTGTTTTATATCGATAAGTTCGATGGGAAATTTTCTCATTCGCTCAATCCTTGGGTAAACGTAAAGTTCTCATTCGCGAGTTTTACGGGTATTTCAATAGAAAAATAAAAATGTCGAAATCTTTTTTCGGTGTAAAATTAGATCGAGGTGACCGGAAAATGGCCCGGAGACAACCTACATTTTTGTCCTTTTATATCTTTTCGTACCTTTTTCTCTCACGTGCTTTCTCTTTCTTTCTTTCTATTTGATCCTGACGTGGACACATCGACGCTTGGACACTTTCATATTTTTGCCAAGCTGACAAAATCGACGAGGGGAAACGAGACGGGGGAAAAGTTAATATCTGTATGTGTGTTGTTTGGAAGGAAATGTGAGGTCAAACTTGTGGATACTCCAAGGTTGTCTTCATATTTGCTCCAACTTCATAAAGAATTGATGCAACGCCGCGAGGGCACACCAACACTTGGACATACGCGAAAAGCTCTCGCGCTCGCGCGTCTGTGTAAAGAGATGGCCGGCACGTCGATAGCTTGGTTATTAATGGACGTTTTCTCGCTTTCCTCTCCCGATATCTTACACACAACGCTTTTCGTTTTCAAACTCGGATTCCCCTGTCGATTCCTATTGTTGGAGAACGACCTCGTTCCTGCACTCACCTCGCAATACATCGAAATACATACGGACATTTATATACGTCGAATATTTTATCCTATACGCAAACTCGTGACGCTCTTCGAAATCGAAAAAATTTTCGTAATGCGATTTGGAAACGCTGCCAGTACCAACGGGGAGCAAACGTCGGTTTCGTCAAATCATACGGTTTTGAAAAAATGATCGAGAAAACTCTCTGAAATTGGGTAGACATTTTATAGGAGCCTTGGACAAAGAACATTGTCAGGAATTTTGAAGAAATGTCAGAAAAGGTACACAAGATATTTACATTTTCTACGGAATTATTTACAAAATAAACGAGTACGAGGAAAAATTCTTTAAAGAGAGGATAAAAGTGCAATAATAAAATAATCATAAAACAGTATGCGATTATCTGAATACTTTTTCTATATCAAAAAAATAGAAAAAGCATTAATACTTTAAAAAAATGATGCAAGACATCCTTCCAATTTGAATGACTTATCCATCCAAGAGTAAAATTTCTGGATCTCATAAAATGTTGAAATTCCTAGGACATACAAGAATAAAGATCGATTTTTCATAAAATTTTGAAATATCATCTCAAGCACGTCTTCGAGAAATGGTGGATAGTTTTTTGTAGTTTCGAAGCGAGAATAGACTCGAGTTTCGTGAAGGTGACAGAAAATGGATCAAGTATTCAAATTTCTTTACAGTATTTTTTGCGAAATGAACGTACGAGAGGAAATAGTTTTGACGAAAAAAAGTGTAAAAGTTTATCATGGAATAACCCATACACGTCCAGGAGTCATAAAATTTTTGACTCGAAGGAAAACGTCATCTTGACCCGACGACTTTAGCGCCGAAAGTTCCTTTTGCATTATTAATGCCCTTGCCTCCGCAGAGAATTTCGTACCCACGCTGGATTCCAGAAGTTTTTTCCCCTCGACTATAAGAGTCATTGTTGAATACACACCGACTTTTATCCCAACTTCTCCATTCACAGGAAATGTATCGTGATTGTCAAACCATCTGAATAAATATTTTATTTTTTCTCTTCTTCCGCGCAATAAACTATTTACAAAATTCATTTTTCCTTTCGTCGCGATGATATTGCGTGTCTGGCATGAGATTGCTTTTTTATTATCCGAATTCAAATATTGAAATAAACACGTCATATCGATGTTACGTATTTACGATAATTTTTCATTTGCACAATACGTTTTTGCTTGTCTACTGCTTGGCATCTTCGAGATGAGGTCGAGCGTACGCTTTTCATGATTTTCCGCGTGTTTCACTTTTATTCTAACTCTATTTTGAAAAGTTTATGAATAAATAGTTGAAACGTCGATGGATTAATTCAATGCCAATGGCACGCATACAGTTTATCGATAGGATTATTTTCCAAGCAAATACCGAACCTTGTCAGAGGATTTATAAACTCGCGTGCATCAAATATGTTTTGACATTGCCGGAGAGTAAAACGCACATTTTTGACGTGTAAAAAAAACTGGAAATATCGTGTGTCGATGGTTCACTGACTTCATCTGCTCGACTTGCGTATCAAAATCTTGCCAACAGTCCAAACTAGAGTGAACGAGAGCGTTAACGCGAGCTTCGTTAAAAAATAATATTTTCCGCAAAAATTTGATGGATCGAGAGGATCAAAAATGCATCGGAAAGAAAATGTTCGATGCATGGTTTTTTGCTTTTTGAACATCCGAAAAAATTATTTCTCGTTCTTTCATTTCAGTGAAAAGTTCAACTGAAAGTCTTCGACTTCTGCAGAAAAGTGAATCGATCCAGAATAAAAAATTTATCAGCACACGAAACATTCCATACCTGAATGCTGAATTCGTCGACGACACGAAAATATTTTCCGTTTTCTCGAAATATAAAAAAATCTGTTTTTCCTCGTTTATTTCCTTGTTATTTTATTTACGAAGCCTTGATCCTCCTGGGACTCTCGAGTTTTTCATGGGAAGAGAAATAAACGGCTGAATGCGTGTCGCTGCAAGGAAATTCATGGGGGTGGAATTTCTCGAATCGTAAGAAATGCCAGGGACGCGGAGAGACGAATTATGCGGACGTACATATAAACGTTGAATGTGCATGTACCAAAGGTTTGTACGTTATATAGAGGAACGTTAGAAAGACGAATATACGTATAATTGTACGTGCGCTGAACGGCAAAACCGCAGAATCTCTACGTGAAGTCGAGTGACCGCTCGAATGATAAATCAACCGGTTGTTTTTGTTGGTCAACGTTATTTGGCGTAGAACCCGTGAGAGCCACACCGAAACCCTGCGACCGTTCACTTTGGCAACCGGCCCATTCTCCATCTTAGAATAAAGATATAAAGACATATCGCCCGAATCTATATACCCAATATACACAAGGATACATACATAATATGAAATTTATATACATTGTGGGATATCTTCATCCTCGAAGCCCTTTTCGCCGTTCTCTCGGTACCTTGGGCAATAGTTTCGCCCCTTGAGGAAAATGCTTCTCATGCTGATGCGGTATATTTGAGGATATTACATAACCCAGATTTTTTTATTCCGGACATTGATGATATTATCAAATAACTATTAAATGGGAATCATCAGAGATAGCTTACACGATTTTATAACTAATTTCCTACTCATGGAGTGATTAGCGGATTTTTCTGGAATCTAGAATGAATTTGCAATGTTATAGGGAATCGTGATTTGATATGGCCATTAATTGCGACCATATTATAATTGATGTCCGTTAGAGATGAATATTGATGATTGTTTAAAGAAAAAGATCTACAATATCCAAAAGATGGTGTCAACGCTGATGAAAAAAGTTGATAGTCCAGTAATTAGTTTGGAAGTTTGCGTTAAGAATATGCTGAGGTGGTTATAGTGCCTTTAGTGAAGTTCTCGCTGGCACGAGACTTTGTCACGGTGGTCAAACTCAACGCTCATTCGATTACCGGTTCGCACGTTCGTTACCGCACATTCCATCCTACCCGCACATACGAATAACCAATTCCATTCGAATAACGTGAAACGGAGGAGAGACCAAGAGCGATAGAGATGGAGAGAGCACGGGGACAACGAAAGTGTGGCAAATAGTTGAATTTCAACGGTATTGGAAGTTCCATCTCGTTAATACGTGTTCGACCATGCCAATGGAATCTTAATAGCCCTCACCACACGTGTCAACCCTTCCCTTCTGACCCTCCACCATTGCTGATCCCAACAATCGTTCGATGCTTTATTTTACGAGTTCCTGCTGACAAATCATTTTCGAACATTGATGATTCTCCGAATTGTTGCTACATTCATGGTCGCCATCAGCAAATTCCTTTGTTCCAGAATCCTTTTATTCATCTCCGCCTTGACTAATTAATTTTTTTCATCCCGATTTCCGTTATTCATTTTTATCTTCAATCTTTCTCAACTTCAGGGATTAAATCGAATACCAGAGAAGTCTTGGATCTCTTTCCCGTTTATTATTTTCCCCCAGTGATTTCTAATCTTAGATATTCGAAGGAAATCCCAGCTCCGGAATGACATTGATGACCCGGAGATACAAGTTACGACTATATTGGATAAAAATGGGATTTGGGTTGAGTCTTTTGTTCCTTGATTGCTAGATGGCGAATCAATGCAAAAAGGTCGACTCGCATTCGAGGATGATCTACGAGCGCGGTGATTTCGGGATAAACAAAAGGGCGCGAATGTTCCACACTTCGATTCGAGGGTAGAGTGCCTTTTTTATTCAATAAGGATTGATAGGATACTATACACATGGATATTGAAATGGCTCTTCGTATTCGAAGCATCGATTTCACCTTTCCTTCGTCTCTCTTTTTAGCTCACCAATATGAAGTATTTACTGGTCGCTCGCATATTACGCCCTCGGGAGATTCTCCGGGATCTCCATAACAAAATCGATCGATTCAAGCTTCGATAGTCACCATTCTCGCCAAACTCCATCGGAACGTTTCTCAGATACGCGAAAACTCGACTTTTTACTCACAGCCCCGTTACCGCTCTTTACCTTTTAGGGATTTTTATATCTGCGGGATTGTCGAAGGGAAATACAAAAAAAAATCGGCATGGAAAAGAAGCGATTTTGTTGTCACTTTGGAGATGACCTCATCCTTTATCTTCTTTTTTTATCGTAGCTTTCGAAACCACTCTAGGTACTTGAATATTCCTTTCTCCAGTCTCTTGAAAATGAGATAGTATCCCTTGATGCCGTTGCGTCAAAGCTCGCTCGCTCCTCGTCGAAGATAATATCCTCTAGGTTATATTCATCCAATGTAACGATACACCCTATATATCCTTGAAAATCCTTCAGATTGAAGAGCCTTTGCTGCCAGGCTCCTTATCGAGTTTCAAACCTGTCATTAATAATCAACGCATTGTGTTGTCGTGGGATAATCCATCGAAGAGAAGTTACACTTCATTAACCCTTTGCGGCTGAGAAATTTGGTGATGCGTCAAAATCGTACTGCGTTAAAATCAAATTACGTCGAAAACGCGAAAATATATTCCACACAGAGAATGTTGGTGCAATCCAAATAGAAATTCTACTGAAGATATTTTCGAGGGAATAGGCTGGTGTGGAGGGAACAGTAATGGCAAGAATGTGCTGAAAATCTTCAAATTATTGTTTCACGAATTTCCGGCATTTTCGTAAGAGTTTTACTTTAATTCATTTTGATATTTGCGGAATCTCGGGGTAACGGAATAAGGGACGATGTTGGTCTGAAGTGCGAGGGGTAAAAATTGAGGGATATAACACTCGAGATTTCCAGACACGATTTTGTTATTCGTACATATAGAGCAGAGTATATAACCGCAGTTGGATACGAGATCACGAAGGCCCCCGGAGCCATCAAGCGGCGAACGCGCGCGTTCTCGCGAAGGTTACGAGGTCGTATTTTACCGTTTTGAAGGCACAACCTTTCTCTCCTCCAGCTCTGGCTCTTGCCCTCTTTTTCTCCTCATTCACAACCCCCTGAGCGACTTTTTTATCATCCCTTTCACCCGTGGCGTTGCGCCCTCCTTTTGAGCATGGAATGCCCTTCTGCATGTGTTCCCACACGTGTGGGTGCGCGATCACTTTCATTCACCGCAGGATCGCTTCTCCATGCTCCAAAAACATCACAAGAGAGAAAAAGAGTGATAGGAAAAGAAAGAAAAGGGCGCACACGATGAATTTTTTTCTCTGGATCTTCTTCCTCGTCCTTTCCTCCTCTCGAACCCCCGGATCAATTTTACTCTTTTATTTTTCATTTTCTTTTACGAGCCCTGCGGCTTTTTCCGGAAAATTCCCGCAAGTGACGTGCACGATTCGCGAAAGTGGAACGGCTCGAAACTCCTACGAGAATTATACCGATTCCGGAAAAATACGAGAAGTGGAAAAAGCTTCTTTTTCCGAAAAAGTTTAATCCTTGCTGACCCGCGTAGCATTAACGAGTGATGATAATTTCTGGACACCGCCCGCTAACGTACGATAGTGGAGGAAAAAATTTATCTCAAACTTTTCCAGCTTTGGATTCTGAATTATCTTGAGAATGTCCTCAAACTTTTATCCAAGATCCCCGAGGATCGGTCAATTACTAACGTTATACTCCGCGTAACTCGTAAAATTTCTCTTCTCCCATGGCATTCGTCATTCACTTAAGAACATTCGTTATTTGTGTCTGAACCATCGAGTTCAAGAACCAAAGCCGTATCGTTACTTTCTCATCAATCGATAATACGTCAACAACAAAGATCCGAAGTCGTTCTGTCTTCATTACGACTAGGAACGGTTCTCTATATACTTTTGCTCTTTCTCGAAAATGTTTCTCATCTCTAGCGAAAAAAAGGAATGAGCGTAGATAAAAAGCTCAATTTGAATTTCTGCAGTTTTCGTTATTACATCTTCGTTCCAGGCGTTTTCGATATTTTTTTTTCGTCATAATTTGAGGAGGATGGAAAAAGGATTCGGTATCGTATTCCGATTGGGATTTTGCGTGTTGGGAATTTTCCTCCGGCACAATAGAGAAAGTCAGGCAAAACGATATTGAATCTAAAGGAGGCTAAAGAAGAGAAGGAAGAAGAGAAAGAGAGAGAGAGAGTGAACTAGGGTAATGGCAAATGAGTTCGAGGTAGTAGTTTGATGGCTTTTCTCCCTTGATACTTTTTACGTATAGAATATTGACGAAGGGTGAGTAGATTTCATTCGACTTACAGACATTCTCGCATGCGCGTGCGAATAAGAGCACGTTTTTACATTCAGAGCGGAGACTTCAGCGAACGGAAAGATTGAGAGAAAAATGAAGAGACGAGGACGATGGATGTTTTCCTCTGGCAATCACCATCAACGATTTAATCAGACGCGGATCGTTTAAACGGTGTCAACGTAAAAGTCGTTCCCTCCGCGGTTCTCGTCGTTCAGCAGCACTGCGGATGTTCGAAATTTTCCCAGCGCTCTCTCGTTCGCCAGAGTGTGAAAAAAATCACCCAGAGATGAGAAAATAAATGACGAGATCTCAATGGGATTTATATACATATATCGGCTCTTCACCGACGCAAATTTTGCGAGGCATTTTAAATTGATGAAAATCTCGCGTGAGAGTCGCGTGACGAGCGCTCCCGGTGGTAAAACCTCATTCAGATAAAATCCTCAAAAAAGTGCGCCTAAATGCGAATCAATCGCGAGATTTTCGATGAGGTATTTAAGCTTAGTCACACGAAATTGTCTAGCTCACCTAAAAAATCTCATCACGAGATTTACTAGTGAATACCTGATCAACCACCTTAAACCACCTGCTCATTATTTAAAAAATTGCAAAAACTCTCTAGTCCCAAAAAATTGTGACGTTTTTTATCCATTCGTTTTAAAAAGACTTTCATCATTAAGGAAAATATGTTCACGTATCACGTTGGGATAGGTCACAGATAAAACTCTTCTATATGAAATGTTGCAGAAAATTCGAGAAAATATACATACAGGAAGTAAGTTGTATAAATATGATACAGATGAGACCGGAGGGGGATAAAGATTGAGAATTCTCAGGCGAAGTAACGTCCGAAAAGCTTAGCTTTTTATGTCGTGTATATGTATGTGTGTTTGCATATATATATACGTATTACACAAGAGGGAAAAGAGCGCGAGAGGTTGAGAAAAAGCTAAGCCTGGATATCCCCACAGCGTTCGTTTACGCGAGAGCGATAATGGGCTTGAGATTGTTTCCTTTTATTCCCGGGGATATAATCATTTCTACCCTGCTGGAAGCGGAAGAAAGGAGCCAGGAGCCACCTTCACACAGATATAGAGAACGGAGTCGAGAAATGTATAACAGAGATGAGAGGGGAAAAAACGTGAGATGCAGCCGTCAAGAATCGGGTCCACAGAAATCCAAAGAAACGAGGAAATTAAGCTAAGAATAAGGAAGTAAAATAGGAGGACTTAAATATATATGATATATAAATGGGATAAGAGTATAAATATACATTTTTAAATTTATAAAGGCGCGTTTAAGTACGATGAAGCGTTCATTCGGATTGCAAAACTTTCATTTCCTGACCGTTGGATAATAATAACGCGAGCCGAGTCAATGCGAATTGGAGTGTTAAAAATTCTTCGAATGCGCGCTTCAACATTGTTTCCATCTTTCGAATCTTTTTTGAATTTTTATTTATCAGTCGCAGTTGTCTTTTATTTACATTCTGATGCATATACACACATTTACAGTGATTTGCTAAGGTTTTTCTTAGCGCGGGGCATCGACTGTGGTCGTGTATCTTCGGCCCGTGTATCTTACGATTTTTTTCGAATATATATCTTTTCTATCGGGTGAAGGTTTGATTTTCTTCTGATTCGTTTTTTTTCCATTCAGTCTTCTTTGTTCATAATGGAAAGATTTTCGTAGATGGTTTTCATTGGGTGTTTGGGTTTTCTTCTTATTACATTGTATGTGAGGTTACGAAGTTCTTCAAGTGACTCTATTTGTTTAGTTGCAAATATTTTTGTTAAATTTTTTAATCTTATACGGATTGGTGTTATTTTTGTTTTTTGGTACAGGGTGCTGTTTCTCGGATTATATATCAGGTTGTTTTGATAACGTATTCGTGAGTTCTCTTTGTTGTTTCTCCTGTGTCAATTTTCTTTTTGGTCATTTTTTTGCAGTTTATGAAGATCAGATGTCCATACTCTATGATAGGTTTGCAGATTGCCTGGTATATTTTTGTTTTGTTTCTTTCGTCCTGATGATATAGTTTTTCAATGTGATTGATCTGAAGTGTTCCGCTCTTTGGATCATTTTTTTACATTTTTGGATGTGACTGTTGAAGTTGATTTCATTGTCATTTATTATTCCGAGATATTGAGCTTCCTTTTTTGCTTTGATTTCTGTGTTGTCCATCGTGATACTTGGTGACGTTTCTATGATTTTGTGATTAAATATTATAAGCTGAGATTTATCTGGATTTGGTTTTAATCTCCATTCGTTAAACCATTTCATAATTTTGTTAGTCGAATCTTTTAGTGTTTTCATTGTTTTTTGAGGATGTTCTAGTGAGAGATTAATGCAGTGTCGTCGGCGAATTGGAGTATATATTTATTATGGTTGATAAGTTCGTTTGCAGTGATATCTCAGTTATAAATATCATAGCAGTATATGTTGTAAAGAAGAAGCGAAAGTGGAGAACCCTGGGGTACTCCTTGTTCCGGAATAAAGTTATCTGAGAAGGCATTATCTATTTTCACTGTAAGTGATCGGATTTGGAGGAAGTTTTTAATAATTCATAGCAGTTGAGCTGGGCACTCCATGTGGTAGAGCTTAAATAATAAGCCTTTATGCCTCACGCTATTAAATGCTTTTGTAATACATAGAACAGTGCAGCAGTTTTATTCCTCATGATTTTGTTTGCTTCTATATGTTGGATATCAGTACGGTGAAAGCATTGAGGGTGGATTTACCTTGTTGGAATCCAAATTGGAATTTAGGAATTTTTTCCGAGCCAATTTTTTCAATTCTTTTTTTAAGCGATCTCTCATACATACATATATTTTGCGTATTGAGGGTAGTAAGGTTATAGGTCTATAATTTTCAATCAATTGGTGATCTTGGTGCAGTTTAGGTATCGTGATGGTTACTTTACTTTTTCATTTTTATTTATCATTTTACATAAAATCAACATTGAGAAACTATACAAAATTTTTTAAAAACTAAAAATTTCGATCGTATCAAAAAGAAATGAATAAAGATGTAAAAAACAAAGAACATCCTAATTATTTTAGATCGATATTGTAGCGATTACAAGCTCGAAATGATTCTTTTGAGAAGGAATAGAAATGGAGATTTAGCGATGAAAGCCCTCGGTTGCCACGAAGGTACTAATTCGTAATTAATCGGTAAGATCGTTAAGCCACTGTTCTCTCTCCAGAATCTTTATTATGTACGTATATAGATATAAATAGCATAAGTACGTACATATAATTTTCATGAGGGAGAGAGAAAGAGAGATATAACGAATTATATACGCGGATATATCCTCGCAGAAATTCTGGATGGAATTTCCATCGGGATTTCAGCGGAAAACTACGAGCGTTCGCTTACATTCACCTTCACAACCTTTTACCGAGAGAGACACGTGCACGGGTGATCGCAGACGACGTCATCGTTCTGGACGATTTAGAGCTCGAATAAACGAGGGGATCAAGAGAAGAAGAAAAAAACGATAGACGCAGCGAGAGGGACACGAATGCGCATTGTTTTTTTTTCTTTTCCTTTTTCAAGACGAAGTCTTTTTCTCTTTCAGTCTTCGTTATCGAACTCTTGAAATTTTAATTTACACGGGGAACTGGGTGAGACCAAGGAACTCAGGAGTGGACGAACCTAGAGAGAAAAAAAAAGAAAGATAAATTTCTCGAGAGAGACCTTCGGATGGGGTCTGGCGCACACGCGTTTCTCTCTCACTCTTGATATCTACCCTTCGTTTCTTCCTGTCTCTTTCTATCTTTCTATCTCCAGGCACCGAGGGAAGCTCCATAAAGCCGTTGCACCATTGTCAAGATTCTCCAACAGAGCCCTTGAATCTTAAAGCCATTTCACTCTCTGTGGATCTCTCCATTCTTTCCTTACAGTTATTGGTACTGGAAAGAAGAGAATGGAGAAAAGGTAAAAGAAGGCAGAAAAGAATGAAAAAGACCGCTGAATATTTTAACAATTTTACCGTTTGCAACGAAAAAAAAGATCAGAAGAAAAAACGAAAACTGGGGAATCGACGCGGAAGAGGGTTTTTTTTCTTATGCATTTCCTTCTTACATTTCTTCATTTTGTTTCTCTTCTTAACCAAACGAACGAAAGAGTCTCAGGGCGTATATTTAACAGAAAAAATTGATCATGCCGTTGAGCGGTAAAAGTTTGATGAGATTGGAAGTAAATGAAATATTTTTTTTATATTTAGTTCTTAAAATAAAGACAGAGCTTGTTTGAATTTGAGATTGATCGATTGCACTGTATTATTGATTTCCTATTGCAAATTGGTTTCTATATTCTTTGGATATTTTCTTGTTTTTTTAAACAATTTGTTCTACGTACATAGAAAATGAATGCACTTTTTTCTGCCGGATGTATTTCGATCTCGAATAAAAAAAAACTTTCTTTCGCCGTAGTTTCAACGAGAGCGAAATTGGGTGAAGTAAAAAAGATCGTTTCTTGGCGAGTTCGCGAAAAAAACAAATGTTACGAACCGGAATGTTAAATCGTTTTTTCCTCGATGCTTACTGCTCGCCTCGGTTCAAATATTTCGATAATCGAGTGCAGTTCGGAAGGCTGAGAATGCGCCAAAACTTCTGTGGAGAAACTTGGCTCGGTTCCGGACTGTGCGAATCCTTTTGATACACACACGCTGCTGCTTCGTATCGCTGGCGAACGAAAGGGCACGATCCGAACGTCTTTAATGCTCAAAATCATGTAACTCGAGCTCTCATGCTCGCCATCTGATCCTGGGCGCACGCACGTGTCTCTTTCTCTTTCTGATTCCCGCACCTCCTCAACATCTCTTTGGCTCTTTCATTGGGTGTGCTAGAAGCGTGTATAGACGCAGCAAACAAGTTGGCGCAGTCTCGACGGAGTCGTCGAGCTTTCCTCTGATCCTCACAGGGTATTAGTGCGTGTGTATAACATGTTAACGTAATTTATAATTCACAAGGAGTTTGCTCGACCCTCTGAAGTTCCGAACTCGAGCTTTACTTTCGTAAATGACAATTTATCGTTCTGAATGGTATACAAATATTTGCTTTCAATCTCGTCGATGAGCGGTTTTAGCTAATTTTTCAAATATTATTCAATGAAAAATCCTACGAAAAAATAAAAAAAAATTGATTGCCGGAAGATTGTTTTGAGGACTTCATTCTCTTGATCCATTTTACTTAAGGAGAGGTTAAGGTGATGTGGAAGATCCATATAACCTCACAAATTTTCGGATAAATCGTTCTTATAGATCGTTGATATCTAGGACAAAATAAAAGTGTCAAGCCCTGTAGAATTGATTGACGCAGGGCATGAGACTTCGCTTTAGATCTTAATTATGATCATTTCGAAGAACGATCTATCCGAAAAATTCAGCTATCCCCCCGCACTCAGGTGTCACGTGGTACATCTTTCACATCACCTTAAGGTTAATTCGTAAGAAAAAAGGCATTTTTGGGAATTTTTTGTGACGACACAGTTCAAATATCTCTATTAAAACTAATAGGACATTAAAGTATGATATTTGAAGAATGTTGTATAAAATTTTCACGAAGAAATATTAAAAAACACGGCAATGGCAGCAATTATTCGGACGTGATTCACAAAAAAGTAGAATTGAGGTGCCTCTCATAACTTGGTGCTGGATCATCTGAAATCAAAAAATTAAAGTTCATTCGTTAGATAATAGTTTTCCCCAGGTAACGCTAGGAGGGTTTTTCGAAATTTTAATTTTTCACTTTTTGGGAACACTTTGAAGGGAAACACGCGATTTTTAGTGAAAAAAACCGACTAATTTGTTAATATGAAAAAAAAATTATTAATAAATGTGAAAAAACTCTCCAGCGTTACCTCGTAAATTGTGTATAGAAATAGTGTTGAAAATTTCAAAAGGATCGGTGCAGTAGTTTTGAAGCTATGAGGGGCACCGACTTTGCAACGTAAGTTGTGGGAAAAACGTTTTAAAGTTTTGAACTAATAAGAAATCTGGTATTAAACGCGTATAGGCAAATTTTATCGATTTACCTCACACTGAATCATCAGTGCCAGGTCCATAGAGGATGTTGCTATTATTCATGATGTCTATAGCACCTTTTGGCTCCTGTCTACGACGAATCCTGCCTTTTTTAGTTTGTCTCTTAGCTTATATTCCTGCTCTGCTTGGATTATACGTATGGAGTCAGTAAAAATACTCGTAACTTCTTCAATTTTGCTCCAATCGATTTGAACTTAGAATACAATATTCTTAACATATTAAGCATTTATATTAAAAAATTTGAAAAAATTCAAAATAAAATTGAAATATATTAGCCTCCCCTTAAGAAGGAATGGCAGGTACAATCCACGTCAAAGGTATGTTCAGAACGAAAATTTGCCAATTTTTTACTTTCTAGTCTTTTGAAAAGTTTCTTTATAATCATTCAGTGAATCATTTTCAAATTTGGCACAAGAATTTTTTAGCCGTTTTCAAACAAGTCTACAAAATTATTACTTTTTCTTACGATTTTATTAAGAATCGGGTCAATTCCTCCTTAAGGATGAACCTCCAGTACAATTCGTGACAAAAATAACTTTTCCGCACTGAATTGTTAAAATTTAATCCACATGTTTACATGAATATTTATATATAATCATATAAGTGTAAATTGTATTTTAGCTGAATTTACGCTTTTTTACAGCTTCTCCACATAAAATTTTATTATTGCGAGACCTCGAGGTGAATAGCATGGAGTCTTGGACGAGTTGCTGCTATATGTGTATAAGAGTATACAGCTAAGTGCATATCACGTTTGTCTAATGTACACGATGTCCAGAAGGTGGCTGGTACTTGACGAGGTGGAGAGAAACACGAGCAGGACGTCAAGCCTATTATGTGCCCAGACACGCTCGGTGCCAGAGTGCAACCCCTAAATTCTATCCTCCTCTTTACTCTCGACTGAGTTTCACCCCCCCGCGAGCTCTCCGCCACTCTATTTTTGTCAGTAGAAACCGTCACTTTTAATTCCAAGTTGGACACGACGGAAGCGAGCCATCCAAGTCAACGTCACTCACCCGACTTTCACGAATGCTTGCCTGAAATACAAAAAAAGTATTCACGTCTCCGGAGACTGTGCACATTCGGAAACTTTATTTCGTGCGAGTGTCTCCTTAAATTAAACAAATTAAACACTCGGTTGAGACTCGACTTTCTGTTACTCCGTTCGTGATGAGGAGTCCGTGATAACTCGAAAAACCTTTCGACGATTACTGCGCATATAAAATTATTTTACCGCTGTGCCGAATCTCATTAGAAATATATCACGAAGCGATTAGACGCGCGCGAGTTATAAGTTGTCCCAAGGGAGAAATGCGAGCGTGTGCTAAATCGAAGTCACACCTTTTGCGGATTTTCCATTCCCCTTCGTATTAAAGCCTCCGTCTGGTTTTCTTGTTAGGAAAAAACTGGGGGAGGAGAGAGACGAAGAGAAGAGGAAAGGAAAGGTTCAGAGACGTTGTTCGACGCGGTATTTCGTACGTCTGTGTATAACACGGGGGTGTCTCATCGCTATAACTCCAGAATAGCTATTGGCTTGAATCCAGAGACAAAAAGTAAGAGGAGAAAAGAAAAAAGAAAGGAGCGTACGAGTGGGCACAAAACGTCTGTGTTACAAGATGAATTTTGTACAAACAAGCTCGCACGGATTCAGCTTCCAATTTCGCAAGCTTACTCGGCCGCAGCGCCCCGGGAAGATCGTTTCACACGATAAACGATAATCTCCCACATTTCCCTTCCCTTTTATACATCATTATACTATTCCCGGCAAAAAATGCTCCGTTCTGCCGTGGAGAGAAAAAAACATGGAAAAAGCTAATCGCAAAATAAATGTCGATGTAACGTTGCGTTTGGCATGCTAAAAATTGGATATAAGGTACACAGTCCTTCAAACAATATATTTTTAAAATTCTCCAGAGAGAAAACCGAAAAGCTTCGAAAGCACTTTTTCTCCCTTTTTTTGGCCTTTTCACTTTTTTTTACAACGTGATTCAATGGAGGTGCTAAAAATCGACCATAAAAATCCTTTTCTCCATACTCCGCCCTTTCCTTTTTTTCAGGTACGAGAAACTTAACACGTGGAGATACCGGAACCGAACCCGCATTGGTCGGAAGATTCATTAATTCTTCGTGGGGAGAGTAGAAAAAAATCTACGAGCTCTTCACTCGCTTTTGCAGTTTTACACCGCTCTTTCTTCTTTCTCCTCTCTTTTCTACTTGCCATTCTTCTTTCCGCTTGCCGCCTCGTACTCGTTTCCGGGATCGTTCCTCTTCCTTTTTTCGCTACGGATTTCGAGTATGCTTTATTTCGAAATGGCGAGGATCAGCATTGTTACCGGAAGTACTTTACACTGTGTCTTTCTCCGACGTATATGCACTCGTCTCTCTCTCTCTTTTTTTTTTCTCAACGATCGGTTTTTTCCCTATCGTTACATTTTCTTTCTCTCAAGTTTTCTTTTCTCCACCCATTTATCCTCGTGCTCCGTTACATCCAGTATTCACTTCGGTCTCGTTTCGCTTCCTCTGCTAAAAATTTCTCGAAATGGATTGTATATAAATTTTTTTCTCTCAAAGTCAAAGACGAACTGAAAGGGAGCGCTTGATAGGAGAGTGCACTCTTTTTCATGATTCTTCGCGAAGCGCGATGCATTTTTCCACAAAAAACGGGCTTTCATATTCGTTGGGAAAAATTCGAGGGTTACGTGGACGAAAAGTTCAACAAAGGGTTTTTTATATTTCCTAAAGGGCTTTATTTTTTGGTCGAAGCGTGATAAATCTGCGAATTAAGAGAATACCCTTCAAAGGATTGAAAAATTATACCAAATGGCAAAGTCGCAGATTGAAGAAATCATTAAACAGTTTCTCGAATGAAATTTTAACGAGGGTCCTCTGCCAACAACAGCTTTCAAACCGCAACTCTCGTTGTCGCTTGTTATGCCGAAAGATCAAAGGATCGTCACGAAATTGTGAGCATTGCGTTAGCTTTTTTTCTTCATTCTTTCTCACTATATATATCAACTCTGTCTCTTTCTCTCTCTCTCTCTTTCACGACCACATCGTTAGAATCGTGCTCGTTTATACCACGACCCGCCGCCCATTTAGTGCCATCCAGCTTCGGCCAACGCGCTGAAGTTGCGAAAGGTACAAAGAGAGATATCTGCCTTCGAGGCACACGCGATTCTCACATTTTTTACAATCCTTCATGATGCCACTGCCAGCCAGTGTAACGTGTACTATCAATGCAGGCTCAAACGTACACAGACTCGTATAGATTATATTTATATGTATATAAAAATATAAATGCACCATGTTCGAGGAAAAGGGAAGTTTGCGCAAAGTCTGAATAGCGAGAGCGCGGAAAGGCGCTGCTTTCGACCATATATGTGTTCTATATATGTTGATAATGTTTTATAAATGTATATAGTGCGGGTGTGTGTACGCTTTGATATACTTTCGTACCCTTGGTAGAATCCTCACTCGTTGTTCGGACGTTCTCTCCATTTCCTTCTTTCTCTCTTTCTCCTCTCTTTGTATATCTCTTTCCTTTTCATTTTCTAACTTCCATGCGCCGCATTCACGGACGCTCTTGCTCGCTCCCTGCGCAAGGAAGTTTCCACTTGTCGGACGATCTTTTTTATTTCCGGTACATCCGCACGGTCACTGTACCGTAGAAAGTGCAGGCAAGCCTAATGTACAGGACGTTTCATAATTCCCACTTTTCCGGAGTCTTAAGAATTGAAGAATTCATTTTTCACTTCTTCCATAAAATTGTTCTTTTAATTTATTAAATGTATTTTTTTAAATATTTATTCACGAAATTGTTCCGAGCATACTTTGATCTAACTGAATCGAGTAAATAAATAATTAAAAGTAAAAACTTCGTTTCGCCATTCTAATATCGAGCAAAAAATTCATTATTTTTCTTCAAATGATCAATGCAATTAAACTTTTCGAAAAAGTTCTTCAGTCGGTGGCAATTTCTGTTTTTTTCCAAGCGTCGTAGACTTGGAACGAAGTATGAAGGAACTCGAGAAAAAAAAGATCGATGCCGAAGGATCGTCGAAAAGGGCAAAGTTAGAAATGTGTTGGACATGTATACACTAGGGTATAGGTATACAGGAAAAAAAGAGTACAAGATTACGATTTCTTCCGTTCGCATTACCTTCGTTAAAGTTACGGAACGCGGCTTGCTTTTGTACTTTTCGCGAAACGATGGAGGAGCCGAGCGAAACGAAAAGAAAAGCGTGAGAGAGAAAGAAAGTTCGAAGTCGCTAGGAACTCTGACAACGCGCGGAAAACTCGTACCTTCTGTTCTACACGATCCATACTCTACTTTTAGCGTTCTGCCGGCTGAGATGCGTGTATGTGCCTCGTACGAATGTACAGGGTGTCTGAAAAGGCGTTTCGGACTTCACGAAGATTTGGAAGTTCGTAGTACAGAAACAATATCAATTGCAATAAATTTCTTTCAAAACGTTCCGGGAAAAAGGCGAGAACAGAGATCGTTAAAATTTAGAAAGAATTTAATAAAGAGTGAACGAAGAGCTATTCTTTTATTTACTAAAATAAATTATGAAGTATACTGCATAATTTTTCTTTCATTTTATACTCGATATGTACATACAGATCCGAAAAATGTTCCATCAAAATCTTTTCATCGGCAGTGTCGTAAAAACAAAAAACTGTCGATTGCTCGTAAATATTGAATTATCCATTCGAAGCGCTCTGGATAAAACAAAGAATAACGTAACCAGCATCACGATTTGACAATGTAATACTGCATTGTACAATAAACTCGCGATCCTTTTGCCATTCGTTCATCGGATCGACATCTCGCTTTGAAAATTTGATGTTTTGGTCTTTGCTACGCGTGACTTCCATCGAGAGCGAAATTTGACAGCCTTTGATCTTTTCTCCTTGCTCTGTCCCCTGCAAAGTTTCCGGGTATTACAGAATAATTATTATTCAATTATCTGGATACGAGTTATTTCCGACGTCTAGAATTTTTCAGCCGCGAGGCTGGTGTAAAAATTTTATATTTTTCTCTCGGCGTATTTATTTTGACGAAAAACGGATCAACGTGAGCGAGAAACAAAAACGACTGCGGTCGCTAAACTTGGTGTGCATTACAGCTAATGGAGTTCAAGCTCTTTTGTTCATCAGCTCAGGTGCCTCGACGTTTCGTGCGCTCAGAAAGTAAAAATGGACGAGAGGGGGGAAAAAGGGAAAAAACAGAGGAAAACGTGAATGCAAGCGCTTTGCGTTTACTCGAACGAAAAATCGTCGTACTGCGATGAATTTTTTCGACGGCGTGAGTGCGCATAAAAGGGCATGCTAAATTCTCACTTCTATCCAGTTTTTTTTTTCTCGCTCCGACTCCAATATCGGGTGCACACGTATATATGGACGTGAATTTACATGAATATACACGTGTACATACACCCCCGCATTTTCGTTCTCTCGGACTTCTCCCTCTTGCTCTCGCGCCGACACATGTCCCATAAAATCTACGTATCTTCGGGCATGCGTGTGAGCGGTAATAAAATAACACGAGCGTGACTTATGCCCAATTCGCTTTACCGTCACTCATCGCGCTTTCGTCGCGTAAGGTGGATTTTTCCGCTACCTATTCGTAAAGATAAACGTCAAAATGTGCCTATGCGTCGAATCTCTTTCAGCTCTGAGTTATTGGAGACATAATAACGTAGACGGGGGATTTTTATTTTTTTGAATGTTCTCCAATCCATTGATTTGATCACAAATTTCGTTGAATTTAAAAAAGAGAAAACGAAAATAGTAAAATTTAAACAAATAGAAGTGATTTAGCGTAGAGGAGGGCAAAATGAGGTACTTAAGAAAATTTTCCGATTCCAAGGATTTAAATATGCTGAATTTTTTGTTTTTTAATCACAATTGAAGGAAACAAATTAAATTAACAACAAATTAAATTAAACAAAATGGGGTACCCCTACGAAAAGTAAGAAAAAATTTTCTTTTCTATAATTTTTTAATTTATTATTAGCTTTGACGTTTTGTTTCAAGTATCTAATTGATAATTTATTTTCATTTTTGTTTAAAATGTATCTCATTCCCAAAGAAAATTATCTTTTTCTATCTGCTATGTTCATTTTCAATATTATTAAAAATATTAAAAATTTTCACCAAATTTTTGGAGTACTGTATTTTGCCCCTTTATACCCCCTCTACCCTATGTGTCCCTTGTTGAGCCATGAAAATTGAATAATCGAAGATTATTGGATTCGGTTCCAATATGATTCCTTCGCGGAATGTCTGAATATTAATAAAAGGGATATACGCAGTTTATACATTTAATGTAGAGATAATATGGTGCGCATTCGCGAAAGCCGATAACCACGACGTTGACACAGGGCTTTAAACCAATTTACAAAGCTGCCTCGTGAAATTTACATACCCAAGGGAACGCACTTGTCTCGGTGTATATATTGGAGATAAATATATGTATATATGTGTAGTACATCTACACCAATATGGATATTGCGCGGACCGGAGAGTACGGGCTTGACTACACGTCCATGGCATTCGGTTTTAATGAATGTATGAGTATCCGCGAGATACCTTCGGAATCCCTTATGGACCTCCATCTCCTCTCTACTTCACTCACTGACTTTTGGTACATCTCACTCGGGAATAAAACGTATGCAAAAATATATACTATTTCCTACATTAGAATGTATATTCGTAGATATATTAATCCGCGGAACGTGTTCTTCTCGAAACACTCGAAACTCTGACGAATTTACGGATATTTATATTTTTAATCAGAGGTAAACGGAAGAGCTTCCGTAAACATAAAATGCGACGAGATATTTAAAATAAATAATTTCATCGACGATGACAATCGTATCGTATTTCCATCTTCAATAACAGTTGACTTTTGCTATTTCTGTTAAAAAAGTAATATGATTTTTTGCAAGTGTTAATTACTGTTGACGCCGTGATCGAAATACCCGGTAATTATTATTTCGCTTTATTGTCATTATTTTTTCCCCTCGTGTACGATCAAAGGTTATTTAATCTCTCGTGAAGGGGACAAGAGTGATAAAAAAATAATGCAATTATTCTCAATCCTGGGGAAAAATTAGCCAACGAATCATGGTGAAATTGGATGCGAAAATTGTATGAGAATGAGAAATTTTCATGTTTCATGAGCGTCACTAATTATTTTCGAACTTCGATTATTGGGTTTCGTCTAAATTTCCAATTGGAATTGCCATCAAATTGAGTTTCAAATATAAATATTTTTTAATATTAATGCATGTCAACACTCATCACTGAATCCGTAATAAAAAATCGACAGTATCAAAGTACTTTGATTTTCCAATCAACATTTTTAAATAAAAATTGCTAGATGAAAAATGTTTAATCGCTTGGTTTTCACTGTTGTTGAGAGGTGTACTTTCACGTTTTCGGATCAATGATGAACTGACGAGAGTCCAAGGTTTGGAAGTTTCGCCTCACAAGAGCACGAAATATATTATAAATACAAATGTTCCTGGTGTCCCGTTCCACCCTCTATTCCTACTGAAATAGATGCATATGCGATAGGTATTCGCTTTACTCCCTTTCTCGTGGTTAGTCTCAACCGCCAATGGGATGAACTTTCGTGCGCATTTACATGCGAGGATGAAAGTTAAATATTCCATCATATTCGAGACTCTCGTCAGTGCTTCATGATGAAAATGTAATCACTCCTACAGATGTGTTTTCAAAAATTTGTTTCGTTTTTAAAACTCTCGTACTTTTTTATAGATCCTAAATTCTCAGTGGAATGGGAGAGTAAGAGTGAGGACGATACTGATGATGTTTAATTTCGGATGTTGTTGGAAGAGAGACTGAATTTGTAAATATGAAAATTGTCCTATTAAAAGTTAAATGAAGTAAAGTGTACAAAGGTAACTAGAAATGCTCACGCGCTTGAGGTCCCACGAATAACTTGCTCGAGGTTCGCCAATTGTAGACGGAGAGTTTCTACCGATGTAATGGTACATGTAAAATATCTGCACATGTGGTAGGACCGTTCTACACAGATATGCGAAGGCAAAAATGGTGGTCGGTCCAATGCCGACAGACGGGAATAAAGACTACGAGGAAAACGGTGCACTGGTGCGAGGATCGTTCTCCACTCTCTGCGCCACTTTAACTCGTTGCTAAATCGCGAATGTGCACGTTCCCCGTAATTCTCGTGCAGGGAGCGCGAAAGAGTGAAGAAGGAGCGAGCGTAAGAGAGAAAGAAGTAGAAAGGAACGAATGAGCGCCTCTGAGCCGATTACACCGTGTGCACTGTTGGTCGCCCATTCATCGTACCAAAGGGGTGAAAGTAGCGGAAACGCCATCGCCGGATTCCTCCGCAGGGTGAACGGAGGAAATAAAAAACGAAATCATACGCGGACAGAAATATGAAAGGAAGATGGCAACTCCATTTTCCTCTAAGAATAAAACAAATTTCAAAAAAACTATTTTCTGTTTTCTCAGATTATTCTGGGTTAGATAGCATTGGATTTGTTGAGCGAATCATCCACAGTGTTCTCAGAGATTTTGTTAGTTTAGTCCTGTTCAAAAATTTCAGAGATTGTATTGTCAACCAACATTGACTGTAATTTTGTTAAGGATGTTATACCCTTACACCAAAAAAAGCGATTTTCATGAAAATTTGCATAATCATAGATAATGAGTTCCAAACAGTGCTTGCCAAATTTGGAGAACTTTAGGAGGACAATTTGAAAGATAATTTAAAAAGAAATGAACATGCGTTATTATGGATTTCGTAAATTCTTGAGTAGAAAAATGTTTATTTTTCGAAAATTTTCAATATAAATTGTAGAAATTTATATATCATACCTTTTCCAATAGGAAAAAGTATTTTGCAATAAATTTGTCCATTTTTGATACATTTGTACTCATTTATCAATAGAAAAATTTACAAATTCGCATTTTTCGTATATATACTTAGAAAAGAGAGATTTTGTTAAAAAATGGAGATAATATTTTTGGAATACCAAGAAAAGTACCCACCAAATTTCAAAACGATTAGGAGCGTTGTTCCTGTAAAATTGATTGATAAAGTATAAACATAGCGAGTTTATTACAAGCTATATTCAACCTTAAAGTTCAGAGACGTAGATTTTGGCAGATGGAAACTGTGGCAAAAAACTTGTTTATAAAGTTTGTAATTAAATTCTCTTTCTGCAAAACATAATTGATGCTAAATTTCATTTTTCTCCTAAATCTTTGTTATCAACCTATATATAGTTTTCGTTTTTTCAATCGCGCATCTTCTGCTTTTCGCAATTGACAGCTAACGTCCAAAAGTTAATGACGCAGCATAATAAACAATTTTTTGGTCATATATTCATCATTAATTAATTAATATACGTTTCTTTTAGGTGTCATGTGTACATTTTTAATACTTCAGATAACTTTTATCTCGAATTTCCACCTAGATCATGACAATAAAAATTTTCAAAAGTCATTGATTTTTGGTTGAGACTGTATGGGTACAACATCCTTAAGCTGAAACAATTTTTCTTCGCAATTTTCTTCTGGTCCCATTGCGTCAATTTATCTTATCATTTGTCTCCACGTGAATTTCCCTATGAAAATGCATAGATGAAAATCGGGATTGGAAACAATAATCTGCTTTGATCTTTTTTCTTGAAATTTGCGACGTTCGAAAGAATTTCTTCGAAGCTCTGAGGTTGTTCCAACATTACTCAGCGCTGTCTCTCCGCGAGCGAAATCCGATTTTTCCTCAAGGCAGAGTTTTCAATCCGCCCTCACTCTCAGTTCTTCTCTTCTCTTTAGTTCTGCGTAGACACGTCCAACGTGTGCTTCGGCTCGCAATACGTTCTCTCATTTCTTTTTTCTTTGCCCACATATAGAGTGAGAAGAGAGACAGCAAAAAGAAATAAAAGAAGAAAGAAGAAACGACTTGACCAAACTTTTTATCCCAATGCCTTGGGAAAATCGGTCTCTATGTATATCGCGTTTGTCGATATTACAATCCCGGATTTCGGGACAACTTTTACCTCACTCTCGCCTCTCTATAATACCTGACGTATATTTATGTTTCTTTATATAAGAGATATTTTTGTATCTTCGTAAACACATGCGCGTACAAATCTTTTATTTTCCCGTATCTTTTGAAGTTCTTTTGAGAAGTGGAAATTGACAACTTTTCTTCTGATTCGATCCCAGGCTAATCCGATATGGTCAATCGCACGTACAGTAAAAATAAGAATGAATATAAAAAAATCCCTGAATTCACCCTGCACACCCTGTTCGGGTTTTTACAGCTTTTTGTGCCTTTCATTGCCTTCATTTTCGTGCCTTTCGTTTTGCCCATACGTATTGTCGTCATATCCGGCCTTTACTGGGTATTTCGAAGTTGTCAAACCTCGAAATCTCTAGAAAAAGCCACCTCCCGCTTAGCGTTGACCGGTCAGTCAGTGGTCACCCATCCAAGTATTGGTCACGCCCAATGTCGCTTAACTTGTGGGTCCGCCGAAACTCGGCACCGACCACGGGTCTACTACTGGGCTAATAAGAATGGATATATTTTCATTCAATTTCCAAGAGTATATTCCTGTCAGCATCGAGTATTTTAATTTTCTATAAACTTATAAGCAAAAAGTTGATCGATCCCTGCGGTGGAATTGAAAATATTGATAGTCTAGACTATTGAATTCTAGAGAACATTCGATTTATGCAATAAATTAGGGCACTCGTGATGAGTTCATTAACTTCCGATGAGCTTAAATGAAATTGGAGTCTACCTCACTTTCCGGCTGAGATTGAAGAGAAAGAGGGGAAAAAGGCCCAACGATGTTGAACGTCATCGATCACTCTTCCAACTCTGAGGATAATTCAATGACGTCGCGTAATAGCTGAGGACGAGGTTTACAGTTTCTGTACTATATGTATATGAATGTATGTATCTACGCTGGAAGGCAAACTATAACTCCGCGAACGAGAGGAAGAGAGATAGGGAGAAAGAGAGTGCTGTAAAGGTGGTCATATCGCCAACGTCGTCAGTTTGTCAAATCGAATTTTCCAAACTGGTTTATGCAATCGATCCAGGGTGGTATCGATGTCCTTCAAAAAGGAAAAAGAGAATTAAAAGAGAGTATGAATTTCCACTCCCTTCCTGGTGAACGAATCCGAATTGATAGTTCATTAACAACTTTTTAATAAAATTGCTATTAATTGGTTTAATAATTCAAACTATTCCAAGGATAAGTTGTTTTACAAATCAAACATGTAATCCTGCAATCGTATTAAATTGAAATGAAATTTTGAATGAATATCAGGTTTCGTTATTAGCTATTGCGGATAGTGCTTGGCACGTATGCAATGTGAGATGTATTACCACATTAATTTATATACTCTGACCCGTATATTCATCGTGAAACTGCGAAGAACTGGGAAATAAATTTCTCAACCTAGTAGTTCGTCTAAAATGGTTGAATCCGTAGTAATTAAAAGTAGTATATTCCATTGAAACCCTTTAGGAGTAGAGTTTCAAAGTAGTTCCGGGGTATATCTATATGCCATATTAAAAGTTTCTACCCTCGACGGTTTGATATGTAAGTGTTGAAAAATCAGCCAGTTCTCGAACATATAGATTTAATTACTTTCTGATCACCGAACCATTTAATTCAAAGACAATAATGAGTTTAAGAAACCACACGATCTTCATTTAAATAATAATGTCCTTTAATTTTATCGTGTAATGCAATTTCTCATACATTTTTATTCATAAAACGTAAAAGTGCTTGCCTTCATTTTTAGCATGTTTAAAGGGTCTTTCAATTTTGAACTCTACAGTAATTTAATGTTTGTCAAACGAGGTAATGCATCTTCTTCCTTGCTTCGCGCATATCAGTTGCGTTGTGTTTACAGTCTGTCTATGCACGTTTTCATCTAGTCATATCTAAGACCATATGTGATATACGCTGACGGGATCTTCTCGAATGCGGTATTAACGCGAGCCGGAGTACAGAAAAGCTCTAGCTGTTGACGTTCCACCAACGCTTGTACAATCCAGAACAAAAACCTTATCCTACATGGCATGTATGGACATGGATAAACCCTTATAAACTTAGCATCAACATCACATGTGAATATGTACCCGAAAACGTTGTTAGGTTACTTGAAATTTATTTAAAAAATAGAATCTACAAAACGAAGTTATTCTTGATAAATTTTATAAATTCATCAAATTGAAATTGGACTCAGCCAACACGATCAGAACGTTGTGCAGAAACAAGCTTCCGGTCTGAGAAGAAACTTCTGGCAGACCGAGACGAGTATTTTCTGTGTGAAACGGAGACAGGAGGATGTTACCCGTTAGAAGGTTCATCAACTCAAAGCATTGGTGAAACTTCATTGAATCACCGGAGGGCCTCGGGTAATCAGGTGAACACCTCAACGTCCCAGTGCGCTTTTCTCTTCCACTGTTCTCTTTAAAGTAAAAAACGCTCGATATACATACCTATAGAAATAAAATGAAAGTTATACGGAGAACGTTGGAAGGACGGAGAGGAATGTTCTATAGATAAAGAGATGGAAGCCCAGTGGGCCGATGAAACGAAACGGGGTCACCAATTGTATTGTGTGTGCAACCGTCCTGGCAGAATGAAGAGGAAAGAGTGGGCGAAGGTTTTCAAGCATTCCGCAACAACACGTACTGCACTTCTGACCCTCCTGTAGAGCAGATGAAGAGGAGGTGTGTGCACGTACGAAAAAGGCAACAGAAGCGTCACTGCCGGCCTAGCCATGCGCCGGATTCAAATGACGAAGCGGACGGCCTCGTTTTTCCTCTCTTCCGCTTTTTTTTCCAGCCACTCCAGAGACCGAAATAGCCCGCCTGCTCCAACAGGTATATTTATGAATTTTCTTTCACTCACTCCCTCGCCTCATCTTCGCCAACGGAGGAACGCTCTAATGACGGAAATGCTCTTCCCTCAAAACTTCTCTCTTCCTCATCGCCGGCTATTCGGTTTCATCAAATGTCCAGATATTCGAATTACCTTTTCAAAATTCAGTAAAATATGAGTTAACGCGTTTACCGGCAGGTTGGAATATCTTATGTTAGTAAAAGCGAAATAGTATTAACATCGTCGATCGGAATTAACGAATTTTACGGTAATGCCACGCGCATAAATTACAGAGCCATGACGCAAAAAAAAATCGATTTCTCACCAGGACAATTGAGGTCCGGTTCATGGTAGAGCTGTTAATCAAACGAAGAGACCACTCGGAATACCGTTGACATGGATTTGCGAAACGATTCGCTCCAATCACCAATTACATTTTACACTCGGCAGTCAGTAAAGATTATAAAGAGAGCAGAGGGGAGCGTTTTCTCTCCGGTATTTCGGATTAGAGAGCGCATTCGCGGATGCACTTTTGACCCAAACGCGACCTTTTCTCTCATTCCCGACTGAATTTCGTTCCTCATTCCAACTTTTCGCGTCGACTGATTTCAATATTCCCAATTTCAGACTTTATTGGAAAAAAAGGGAGGAGAAAATATATATGCCTTCTCAATTTAACTGAAATATGACGAAACAAGGAATGAAAAAGCATCCGGAATCTCGGGCGGAAATGGCCAAGTATAAAATTGGGTGAAATCCGTGAGGCGAGCATGTGCGTCAGAAATTGATGGGACATTTTCCCTGGTGTGCGTGCAAGTTCGAAAATACGTTGGTTACCATGTTTTATCGTGGACAATCGTTTCCGTCCGTTCGATATTCCATAAAGTATGAATATGTATAGATCCTTACACACACGCGCTCAGGTTATATCAAATTAAACTGATAATTCGATCGTATTTATAACTGCTTACGATAGGTACTGTAATACGAGTTATATCGCTTTGCTAATTCTCATTATGCCGTTTCATTTTTATTCGCTTTCTTTCGAATCACGCAATTTTTTCAAATACCCCTTACATTTTTTTTCTCCTCGAATATTTTTCATCATAAATACTGCGAAATTGAGGTAAATTTTTTAAATACGACTCTCTTCCTTTTCTCGAGCCAGTAATTAATACTTTCAGTATCATTGTAAATTTTTGAAATTCATTAGTTGAAAAAAATGTTGAAATTGAATTAATACGTTTGTTTGTAATTTCTCGCGCATTATAAATGTAAATCGGAAGAGAGCATAAGAGTTTCGGTATACGTTGGGTAGTGAGGAATTTACGGTGAAAGGTAGGAGAAAAGACTCTGTGCAAACGAGACGTCGAAAATTTTAGCTCGTGGTTTTATGTGGCGGTAACGTCAGCGCTTCCTTCCGGTACGACTTTGGTGAATCCAACGCTCGCGATATAATACTTCTCCTGCTCTTTTCGTCCTCGTTCTTCCTCGCTTTCTTCGCAGAGAGAAATTCACTGTCGATAATACATTCATCCGGCTTTTGCAGCGACCACCGCTGACTCCCGCCCTCGAATATACCTGAGCTTTTCCTCTCTCCTTCTCCCTCTCTCGCCCAACATTTCATGCGACATCGATCCCACCGGAAATGTAATATATCCGACATCCTCGATTCACCGTACGCGTACATACGTAAAAATACCAAAGGGTTTTGTAACCGACCGAATAGCGCAGCCAATCTCAAATTTTTTCATAAAATCTCAACAGCTTAAAAAAATTCGGACAGGAAAAATCCAATACCGCCCCTCACTAATTTTTTTTTATACACGTGGGCAAAGTGGTATTAAAAAATTTCTTCCCTCGGATTAGAATTCTTTCAACTGCAGATGGCGAACATTTTTTCGTAGGAAAATTCTACAAGATCGGTTATCTGTAGTTTTTCATATTTTTTCTTGTTCGCAATCAAGCAAAAGCTTTTCAGATTATATCGGAAGGATGTGGATTAAAAATAGGATTTTTTCATTTGGATTATTTCCGATTGTAAATGAAGAATTTTTTTTTTCCAGAAGCAAAAGTTTATGAAAGTGCTTTTTTTACTTTTTTATGTTTAATAATCTCGTAAAATCTTGAGTATGAGCGTACGTCAAGTATCGCATTGTCGGTTCCGGAATACCGGCAAACGTCTCATTGGATCGTTGAAGAGATTTCTTCCGCGGTATTCGTACGAACTCGTGTACTCGAGGAGAAATCTTTTTAATATGAAATCTCGGTTGTTGAACGGAGAATGGGAAAGTGCATACGCGGTTTCGACGAATGAAAACGAGCATGAGAGTATACGTATAGCCTCGCAGAATTCGCTCTTCACCGACTGGTTAGGGGAGAATTAAATGTTGAAAAGTCTGAAAAGAAATGTTTCTCGCTTTCTCGAATTTTCGTCAGACAAAAAATGTAAATGAAAATTTTAGACAATTGAAAATTTTGAGTACGATGTTAATGAAACGGATACTCAAACTATTTTGAAAAATGTTTTATGGTTCATGAATTATAAAATGTTAATCAATTAGTAAAATTCAAAATATTTTCTTTTCAATTTTCTTGCTCAAATCTCTTTTTTCAAGCTTTTATATTTTCTCCTTATGACAAGTATCCTGGCAGTACATACGTCTTTCTTTTCTGCTGAATGAAATATGAATCTATTATAAAAGTACTTCGAATTATCCGGATGTCAAAGTCAGGATCGAGCTATTATCACGCTCGGAGAAAAGCCCAGCAGTGACGATAAAATAGCAGACTTGCCGCTTTTCACCGTTTTTTCCTCTTTTTGTCTCCTCTCCTTCATAATTCTCATGAAAAGACACTGCCCGCATTTCCTTGCTTATTACGCTTTCATTTATTATTATTCACAAGTAATTTCTCTTGCCCTCTTTTTCATTATATTTTTATTACGGGGTGAATTGTTTTTTCGTCGGCTCAAGGTGCATATAATTTATTTTTATCATTGTTGTTATCATTATTATACGTACTGAGATACCGTGGGAGTAATCGTAATTAGAGATGAAACTTTTAATCGGGAAAAGTGCGCGATTCCACGCTGTATGTTGGTATTTTTACTTTATTTTTTATTTTCTCAACTGCGGTAAAATTTACAGCGACTCGCTCGCATCGCGGAATGAGTTTGTGAGCAATGTTTATACTTCGACCGCGCAATGGTCGGCTGGTCCTTGTTTCGCGTTTTTTTTTATCTGAGCGTCACGCGTTCGGAATTTTGGTATAAAGTTCGGTCAGGAGGCGAAACAAAAAATGCAATATTCACGGATCGAGTGTGTTGAAAAATTGAGGGTGAAAATTTACGAATCCGCTGAAATAATTGAATCGACTTGTAGCCCCGTTTTTTAACGATTTAACGATATTCACTGAAGTTTTTTTAACACTTCCGGACGATATTCAGTTGAACGAGAATTTGATTTTTTAATTATGGCTGCGGAGAATTTTCTTGGAAACGCGGAAAAGTTTTTAACATTCATCGGGTCAAGTGATGAGGAATCGATGATGGAATTTACGAATTCATTAAAACAATTAAATCCACTTTTGCATTCATTCTCGTTTTGTAACGATTCAACAATATTAAAATTTGATAAGAGAATAAGAGGAATTCATTGATTACCATTGTTAAAACATATTTCTAGGGTGAAAGTGGTTAACAATGCTGAAAAGTATCTCGAATGTAAATTAATAATTGAAATAGCTAAGAGAGGGATATTTAAATAGAGGTATCGCTCAATCTTTCCGTCTTGTTGCGTACCTTGTGTACATACAAGAGACCTCTCGTTCCATTGATTCTCGATAGTATCGATGATGCGTCGGATTGAAAAGATAAATATAGACAAAATTGTACCTTATTGGAATATCGAATATCCTGTTCGAGGATTTTGTTGTACAGAGGATTTAATCGGCGATATAGATGAAATTATTGAAAAGCAACAGAAACGAATAAACACACGCTTGATCCAAATATAAATTCCAGATTTAAAAAAATGATGTATTCACTTTTCTGAATGTTTCTACGTGAAGTCCGCGTTGTGTATGCAAAAAGAAATAACGAGAGGGAGAATGTGACGCGAAAAATTGTGTCAAGATAGGAATATGAATGGCGTCCCGCGAGAATTACGAGCGATTTATTCCCGATATACATAATATTATTCAAAAGACACGGGGGAAATAGTCGATGTATATATACAAATGGATTTATATATATTCTTATATCGAGATATCGACTATAAGCTTATAACCCGTGCAATCGGTGATTCGCAGATTCTTCTCTTGAATATGGAACGGACGAGATATAAAGTTCCACCCGGGGGAACAATTTCGGGAAAAAGCTCGCGCTCGGAAGAGGATTCTTTTTCCTTTTTTTCGGAGAATATTTTCTTTTTTACATCGTCTCATTTTCTCTTCGCATCCTTCCGTCCCTTTTCTCCATTTTCGACGTTTTATTCTCCTTCCAGCGTAATCTCGCGATTTTTTTGTCGCTTTCGAACATGATAAACGCGCGGCCTTTTTTTTCCCTCGACGTCGAACATCGGAAGTTCGGTTCAACGAACGAGATCGTGTGTCAACTCAACGGAATATCCTCGCGATCTCTTTCGCGTGTCTTTCGAATGTACACTCGTCGCGGCTCCGGGAGAGGTATTTCGACTTTTTTCACCGATGGAACATTCGCGCTCGACTTATTCGTTTCCTCGAATACAGAGAATATATTTTTTCTTCCTCGTTCTGGCTGGCTCGTTTCAACGTCACGCGGTGCTTTCCGTCACGACAGAAATTTCGCAAAAAATCCGCCTTCTTGACTTCAATTGAACATTCCAACTCGACCGGGAAAAATGTTATCGCTGACGAACTTTTCTTTGACTGATTGTCAATTCTTTCTCGCTCATTTCCGTCAGAGGATCGTTCTGCACAGTGAATATTGTGAATTTTTATTCCAAAGCGAGGCATCTGTTGAAATTTTTTATAAAAACTCAGCGAAAGAAGGAAGTATCGGGGAAAGGAAACAAAAATATGCGCGCGCGCTTGATTGAGAGCATTTTCTTCTCGTTCCGAAAGCTTCGTGGTAATAATAAAAGATTTTTCGTTTCATTGCAGATGCAGAGAGCGGTGCTACTAATCTGCTGGCTGCCGCTCCTCAACCATTGCAACGCCGTTAATCCAGGTAAATTTTATTAAAATATTCAAGTACCATTAAGAACACGAATTAAAAAGGAAAAGCTTGAAGATAAGGAGCGTTTCTCGCAGTAAAACTTAATAAAATGACTTCAAAAAAAATTTGCCAAGATATTTTTTTCATTTCTATGTTCATTAATCAAGTATTCCAATAGTACAATATGAATTATATAATTTCTTGACGAGAATAATCATCGAGTTGACGAAAGAAGGAAAACGAAATATTTTCTGGTCCACGTTTCGTCTTCTGGTTATCGATTTATTTGGGAAGTAGTATAGATCGAGAGAAAGCGAAGGATAGCGCGAGATAAAAGCTCTTGCGGTTTGAGGAGAGACTGATGATAGTGCAGATCGTACCGTACAGCCGACCGCAAAAGACCGTCCAGAGAACGAATTCGATCGATTTCTTCCAATTGAGAATATCTTTCAGGAGTGTGTGAGCGCCTTCGCGTGTGTATTTTATCTCAATTGAGTTTGCTACACTTCCGTTTAGACTCGTTATCGGGCTCGGGGATTGAACGTCGATTTTAAAATCTGGATGACATTTCGTTGAGAAAATATATTGAAAATCAATCTGTGAAATTTCATCTTAAAATACATCTCATCCAAGTTTCAGACCTACTAATGAATATAGATGGGAAAAATTCGATGAAATTTATTAGTTAAAATTTCAGTATTATCGAGTAGATTTTCCAGCTCACGAACATTCTGTATCAATTTCCACGAACGACGGACTTTTTTATATTTATGGATATTTAATTTATTTTTTCAACGCCTTTAATGTCACAAGCTGGAGCTATTTGCAGGTACATGTACTTTTCGAAATAGCCCAGAGGCATTCGAGCTCTCGGTTCGTACCAATCTAACCGATCAGGATTGTTAAGAGCGTGTGCGAATGTGGGCGACAGAGAAAAATGAGAGAAGTACCGAGGGAACCGAGCTTCGGAAAATCGATCCAATGAAAGCCCGAGGATATAAGAAACGGAGAAGGAAAAAACAAAAAAAAAGAGAATTTCTCCTCTCTAAAAGGAAAAAGAGAAAAAAAAGGCGAACGTAATACAATCAGTGATGATACAGGACGCGAGACTAATTTAATAATACGAGGCCAGGATTTTCCCTTGGCAACTTTTAGTCATTGATTTTTGAGGTTAGAACATTTTTTCTACCCTGATTGCTTTTAAAGGTTGATGCCAGGACAATTTTTTGATAGACCCAGGTTAAAAAATAGACTGGTAAGAAAAAATTCTGATTATATCATTAGTCTGAAATTTTACAAGAAAAATAAATTTCTTGTTGGAAAACGTGGAATATCATCCAACTCGATAAATGTTGAATACGTTCGTCTATACGTAGGGCGTTTCAATTCAATTTCATAAGATGCAATTTGAGAAGATATTCCTCATTCCGGAGAACATTGTTGTTCGGACAGTAATCTGTTCAATGATTTCACATTGGAGTACAAATTCAATATTTCCAGAGAATGTAATCAAGCTTGAAAAAAGGAAGTGCAGAGAGATGTCGTCTGGAATTTGTTAGAGAAAAGTGAATTTTATTGAATCATCGAAATTTCTTTTCTATTTGCTATAGAAGTGAGGGAACGAGTGTGAAATAACCTGTAGGTCGTCAAGAGTGTGTGTCGTTAAAAGAATAAGGGAGGAAGAAGAGGGAGAGCGAGGGTCGAAGCAATTCGAGGAGTTGGCAACTTCGCGGTTTCGTTGCGGCCTCGCACTTCAATTGTTCCGGGCGACCTCACCTTGTTATATACTCGTACTCTCTGGCACACAACTTGGGTGACCGAAAAGTTTATCGATGTTTCCACCACAGAGGGAGTGAAGGCCAGCTACGTTCGCTGACGCTACGCCTTTACCCATCGCGTCTGGATTCCTTTTCGAATCTCTGCGCTCCGCAGTAATTCCAGCATTTCTCGTCCCGTCGTCCTTTCCTGCCATTAATATCAAAACTAACTAAAATCCTGCGCACGGTTGCACACTTTCCACGCTCTTGTGAATTTATTCTACGTAGACTTCATAAGAATGGATTAACCTTGTGCGTCTGACGAGAAAACTTCAAATCGAAGTTACTATATATAGAATACTTGAGTTCTTTGTAAGTGGCGTAATTCTATTGATGATTCACTTTTCTAAAAATTAGTGTAAAAAAACTTTTATCAAGATTTATTTTTATAAAAGGATACAAACAATGATGTTATATCGGGGGAGGTGAACATTTCTTATTTTTTAACAAAATAAAGATAATTATTCGGAAGGCGGGATCTGCTTGAATTATGATTTATATGGGTTTCGGGATCCCGTTGGGCTTATGGCTAATTGTGTTCGGTGTATGAGGGCCAATTGTAATTTATTGGTGACAAATGAGAAACGTAACGCTCGAATGTTGTCAAAGTCATGAAAACGATTTTTAGAAAAGTGAATCATCGATAGAATTACCAAAACACAGTGGAATTGCCAAAACACAGTAAGATACCGCGGATCAAGCAACATTTTCATCAGCCAATCTCGCGGGATGCTTAGAATATTTGGAAAAATATGTTTGAAATTTAGTAGGGAATGAACTCTTTGGAAAATAAACAAAGTAGGAATTTCCACGGTATATCCGTACTATGAAAAAAAAAATTGTAGGAAGAGAAGAATTTTGATGTTGGATTTCGAAGCTCTTTTGGCTCGCGGTCTCTTGGATTGGACATTGCGGATCACGCTCGTTTCTCTCTACAGTCTGTACCTTCTTTCACGGCTGAATTCCAGTTCTCAGCGCTTCTTCTATATAAAGAAAGGAACCGCTCGGAAAGTAATCTCTCTTTTATCCTGGTTTCCTCGTCGTTTCGTACAAAACATCGCTTGTGTTGTATTTTTCTTTTCCAATTTTTTTCACATCCTTTTCGAATCGCGGACTGATAGCGATTTGCAGAAATTAAACGGACGGGATTGCTCATTGTGCTAAATGACAAGATAACGATAATCTCAAACGTGTACATAATTGAATGAACGTTTAATTTAATAGTCAAGATTTTGAGCATAAAGGGCTGAATAATAGAAAAATAGATTCCCTGATTAAGGGGTCAGACCACTGTAGAGCCCGAAAAATGGGGATTTTTTTCACAAGTGCTACAAAATAAACCGAAGTTGAGATGAAACAAAATTGATTTTTCGAAAATTCCAGCGTGACCTAAAACCCCTTAATAATAAATAAAGAAAATTCATCAGAGTTTCAACTAACAATCGTTTGTAATAAAAGCAGGAAAAAGAATGCGAAAAAGGATAGAATAAAAGTCTTCAAGTCTTCATTAGATATATCAGATGGGTTAAATGCTTGGAAAGAAAGGTTTTTTCTTTCTTATCCCGATTTTTTGGGTTCCGGGTCAAAGTTCGTGGGGTCGTGGAGAAATGCTCGAATGCACACGCGAGCAAGGTCCAAGGGAACATTTTCGCCCTATCCTCCGTGTGAATTATGCGTCGCCGGTTTTCAGGGGATTCGCATTTCTCGCTCTGTCTCATCCTGACTCTTTCTCGCTTTCGTTTCTCTCCCGAACGGGAAATATACTCTCGTTTCACGAGCAGCCGGGGAATAAGGAAATAATTGATGGGTTCTCTGCTTATACGTGCGTGTGTGTCCGTGTCCCACGAACGAGCGTCCACAAGCCGCGAGAACGTGAAAAATACGACGGTCGAGAGCTATTCGTTCATTTTCAAAACGCTTTATTATTTTCAAATGCTTTTTCCTTCCAATTCCCTGCGATTTCGGTGAATCTTGCTAATTTTATCGGCTCGTAAATTATTCATAAAAACTATGCTAATGCGAATACGCGTACATATTCATGAAGTACATATTTCTTAACAACGGTGGAAAAACTTGGACATCGTACGAAGATTCTCAAAAATAAAAAGTTTGTGTTAAAAACGAACCGAGAGGAGAGCGAGAAAATGAGATTTCTGCGGGAAGAGTAACAAAATTCGAGGACTAGGTCAATACCGGAATTCAGTAGTAATAAAGAACATCGATGTTTTATATATCTGTTTATTTCGAGCTCTCATTTCACCCGCGCTGGTGTGCTGTTTTTTTCCATTCGCTCTCCCTTTTTTTATCGAGTGCTTTCCATCAGACGACCCAGATTGAATTTCACGAAGTGTCGTTGCTCTGTTTTGCGAGCTCTGCGAACAGAAATTTCCTACCGGTGTTTCGATTGTCACGGTGCGCTCTGGGCTCGGCCGAGTTACGTCCCATCGAGGCTTCGACGCGTAATCGCAGGTCTGACGGAATACGCGGCACTTCCACTGTGGCGAACCGAGCCCGGCGTGAAAAACGTTTCTCGGATAGTCGAGACGTTTTAGCCGATTAACTTTCTTCCGATAAATGAAGAAACACTCCAATAAGTCTCATCGTCAGGGAAAAGCTCCAGAAAATCGTAAAATCGCATTCACTCGTCGACATTCGTCTCAGGACAAAACTCGCTTGGGTGCATAAAAATAAAATTGGAAGCGAATATTTCCTGCACTAAAATTGTTATAAAAATTGCAGATAAAAATTCTCGGGTCTTGGCGTATATTTTTTAAACCTTCCGTTTTTTTCTGACTCTTTCGATCGGCTAACGGAAATAACCAGAACGTGTATTGATTTATTAATGAAAGTAAAGCAACAATTTGTAAAATGATGTACGCTGGAAAATAATCTGTAAAAAATGAGTATCCAGTTGTCACGAAACAATATTTCATTTAAAATTTCAATATACAGCTCAAAAATAAAAATAAATGTCCGAGCCTCATAAAACTTCTAAAAATCGGTTTAACTCGTTAAGATCTGTATCGAATTGAAATACGACCAGAATTTTAAATCGGATGATAAATTATGAAGAAAAAATTGATCATTTTTTAAAATTCAAAGTAGATCTGTACGGCATGTAACGATTGACGAATTTAATTTATGCTTGGAATAGCTATAAAAATAAACGAAAAAGTGTGTAAGATCGTATAAAGATCGCGAATGCTAAAATAAATGTCGAGCTATTATATGGTCGTCCTATGAAAACTTACGTCGGTTGTCAAAATCTCATAAAGAGAATTATCGCAGTAGCACATGTTTCGAGTGGCGAAACGAATACCCTAAATTGAAAGCTTAGCAGGAGGAGAGATAAAGCGCGTGTGTGCAAGCAAATACGTTGACGAAGGAAGGAAGGAAGCGAGGAAGAGAAAGAGCGGGTAGTAGAGAATTAGCCGAGTGGCACATTAAGCCGGACAATTCGCGTATCTCCGTGGTTTCGTCCGTCCTTGACGTATGGACGTATATCCGCTCGTTAGCGCATAGCGTTTTCGCTTCAACAAAATGGATATGGAAGGCATTGTCCCCAAGGTGTCCTTCTGGCCGTTTCTCAACTGAAGGCCATTTCCTTCGCCGGCCTTTCCCCAATTTCGTTTGCGGGATACTCGCGCGAATATTTGGCCTCTTTGCTAGCAATATGCATGACCCGTCGTTTCTCATCTCGCTTCCCCTCGTTTCTGTCCTCTATCAACATCAAACTGGACCGTGGACGGGTAAACGTCCCAACTACTGGACGACCGTGCGGCTCTGCAGTCGCTTCTCTAATTCTCATTACACTTCCGCTTATCCACTTTTGAAGGTCTCTTTTTTAGTTCTAGCTTTTCCAGTATCAGCCAGACAAAATAATATATTTTTCAAAATTTATTCTATTTTCTGCATCCGTGTCTCAAAACACCTATCATCACATAATATCGCCCTGTCTTATTCCCCATTGCATCTTCTCTCGTCCTGTTTCCAACCGAGAGGGGTGGAACTCTCTATTGTGTTGACGCTCAGGTGCGCCAACTGATGTGGCTTGGATCGTCACATCGATGTTCGTTGTTTGCCACACTCCCTGACATCGCATGTATGAGCATCGTGTTTACATAGGTGTAACGAGGCTCAAATTCAAATTGCGTACACATATGGGAACCGTAACCGAGCCAGGATAATTCGGGTAACTCAACAAGATGGCGTTGCGGACGCGTGACGCTACCCTCTACCGGTGGCGTCCCTATACTACGGCTCTGATCTTCTACCACCCGTTGCCTCGGTAGATTCTCATATCCGTTCGGTTCTCCCTCGACAAGAGCTACATGGATCCTTCGGCTGTCCATCAATCCTACGGAATCTCGGGGTCTCCGACAGCATCAGACATTAGTCCAACACTCTCGGCGTTACTCTCAACCTTGCTTGAGACACCGTATACATGCGAAAGCATTACCAAATCACTGACACGGTTTAACGAAGGTCTACATCGTGTCAAATTTACCAGATCTGATATAGTGGATCCCAACTTCCAATAATCATCATTCTGTATATTGAACGATTAAACGAAACGATTTTTTTTTTAAATTAGATCGTGACGTTCTCCCTTCGCTCTATCTTTTCATAGTTTAATGACAATTTTTTAGTATCCTTTTTCATATCAACGTTCTAATTGGTAATCCAGGATTATAACATTTTTTAACCAATGAAAGAAATTGTATTATGCACTTCACAAATATTTCGGTTGTGCAGTATACGAAAACTAACAAGCGAAATTCCCACGGCAAAGTATTTCCCACGATTCATTATTTTCAAAGTATACGTTCGCGAATCGTCAGGAACGTGAGATTAAATAATCAAAATTGTTTCATTTCGTTCTCCTCCTTCTCTCATTTTATACCTCTCGCGTCATATTAATAGGCATGGACCGCGTGTCTGCATAAAAGCGGAATGAAGCGACGAAAGGTGAAATAAAAAACGAAAACGATTAAATCCAGTTGCGTCGTCCAGACGAAAAAAAGGAGAAAGAGCAAAACTTAATCCGATTTCAATTCAATTTTTTTTCAAATAAACTGATTCGGTTTCCCAGGTATACATGAGCAGAGGGCGAGTAACGAACGTGACTTCGCTAACGAACGTTCGATTTCCGGAATGGAAAGTTGGCCGCATCAGGAAACGAATTATTTGTCAACGAGAGGAAAAAAACGTCGAGCACTTTCCAACGATTTTTCAGTTATTGAGCAGAGACAATTGAGCCGAGGGCAACGGGGATTTTTATCGCGCAATCATATTGATACGCGTGCAATGTTTTTTTGACGTTCGTCCTTTGTTTACGACATTTTTCCAAAAACAAAGGTTGGTGCACGCGGGCGACGAAATTTCTACGCTATTCAAACTCTTCTCCCCGATGCAGCTTGCCTTTTTGAGAGAGCCGAGCTGAGAGAAAGCCCCTCTCTCTCTCTCTCTCTCTCTCTCTCTCTCTCTCTCTCTGTGGAGTGAAAGAGAAAAAGAGAGAGAGTGAGGGAGAACGCCTCTCGCTGCGAAGAGTAATGGGGCCGTGGCGATAGGCGCCGCCGCAGCAGGCTCGCCTCCCTAACGAAATGAAAAAAGAAAAAAGGAAACGCGAAAGGAAACACCGCGGAAGAAAAAAATCAGAAAAAACAAGAAAAAGGAAATAAAGGATCGCGCCAGAAACGGCGAAAAAAACTAAGCGCGACGAGACGGAACGGTATACACGGTGTAAAATATGCTTCAATGTATTTTATAGAAATTAAAAAATTTTCTCATCTTTGTAAATTGTCAACCAAATTGGAAAATAGCCCAGTAAATTGTTAATTAGACCGTGTTCAAGATTTTTGTAGAATATATTTTTTTTACGATTGAACTAAAGGTAATTTAGCTATGGTACGATTTTCTATTTTGAGATATCAAAAAAATTAGATAATATAAAGATCATCGAAATGAAAACGGTGTCCAAATTTCATCAAGATTTACCAAGCAGTTTTTGAGGTATTAATTATTTTAGATCGGTGATTTTACACACGGTCATATGGCCGAGCCAAAGTTGATTGATTGATAAACGAACATTGATGAAAAAGTCAATATTCTAGATTACTCCAGAATTTAAATTTGTGTGCAACTGGTAAAATTACTTTTAAGAATTAAATCTACGAAAAATTTACCACCTTTACCACATATTCGGAAATATTGTAAGTTTTCAACAAGCATGTCGCATTATTTGCGTAAGAGAGAGAGAGAAAGGTCCGATGAGTTGAAGATTTTGAGGTTAGTAATGCGAGTCAAGTTGCGAACAAATGTAAAATGCGATTAATAAGAAGAAAACTCAATTCGGGCGCTTTAAGAGTATAAAAATAAAGAAGATACATTCGATTTCAAAGCTGTGTATATTAATAATCTCCTAAAATTGATCTATGTTTGAATTCTTGCGTTGCGCTTTTCTTAATAAAATTCCGTGCGTTTTTTTATGTACCAAAAAAGGAATAAGCCGACAAAAATGAAAATCTTCGTTAAAATACTCTGGCAGCGCTAACGGAGCGCGCCTGTTTCGTTTTTATCTTCGCTTTTTCATCATACCCAAGCTTGAACTTTTATTGAAAAATGGTGTGGAATTTTTTCTCTTGTTACTCGTAGCTCGGTATCTCCGGTGGATTCGAAAAAGATTTTTTTTGTTGCCTGTCTGTACGGAGTATAGACGAGATTAACGAACATTTCGGCTTCGCATCTCAAATGTTTTGCTTCGCAATCAATGCGAGAAAGGCATATCAGAGGATCCTGCTGGCCAAATGTCAGTCATTCACTCGGCTTTTGAGGAGTGAAAGAGGCAAAAGGGGGAGTTCTCGAATAATGCCGGGCGGAAAAACGCCTCCGAAAATTCTTCTCGTTCCCCCCTATGGCTTTTGAGCGCACAATTTTCTATTCGTATAATTGAATTTTCGTTTATACATTTCCCCTGGTACGGATGAAAATTTGTTGCTTTGTAGTGTGCAGATCAGAGAGAAGTTTCAAAAATCCTAAACGGAAATTAAAAGTGAAAAGTTCTTTTGTAAATTACGTTGCGAGGTAAAATTTTTACGATTACCTTTGATACAACTTTTATACCTTCGTTCTTTTTTCATATTAATTATAAATTATTTTCATAATGTATTTATAAGATATTGTTAGAAAATATTAAATTAATTAAAAACGTGAATTTTCTGTAAAATTTTCACCGAACCAGGAACAATCGTAATAATATACAGAAAGGTCTTCTTGTTTAAATTTGGTCCATTAGTCGTTGATAAAAAACGAGCCGAGATTCTCGAAAATGATGCTCGACCGCTCGACAAACGCAGGCGAGAGCATCAACTCGATCGCGCGATTGCATACAACACGAACGTGAAAATAAAGCCAGAGTAAAAATAAATAGGACAGGGAATGGCGATAGAGAAGATGAAAATTAAAAAAAGTAAATAATCGAGAGCGAAAAAACGAATTACCATGGGCGGTTGATAGGGGAAAAGAGTATTTAATTTTCCCGTAAAGCAAACACACGAAAGGAAAGAGAAATTGTAACGCAGACATGTAAATTTTAAAAATGCACCGGATCAGAGATTCAGTTTCGGTCATCGAGGTCGGATTTCTGAGAGAAATCAAAAAAAGAAAGCATTTCAGGAACTTCCGAGTATTAACGCGCATACGAATCTCGCAGTTTTTCACCCAAACGCGTGCAGAAGAGAGCCAACGAAATGGCAAGTAAATGCGAAAATGTATACGCGTTCCCGAAACGCGTAATCCATAAGCCGCTCTGCTTAACTAAAACTGAGTGCAAATTCGTTGAATTAATGAACGAATTCGTTAACTGAAGTTATCCTGCAGGATTAAATATTCGACGGTAGGATTTGAAATTTACCCACCGATTTGTTGTTTTTAATCGTACGAATGAAAACATAATAATAAAAAAAATAAAAATAAACATTTTTTCATCCATTGTACATTTTTGATATTCAAGTACGAATTGAACGAAAAATCAGCTATTTCTTCTCACTATTACTCGGATTTTCCTCCATACGAGAATACGGAAGAAAATAAAATTCTGATTATACACCGACCCGGAAAACCGAGAAATTCTGACCAAATTTACAGTTATCACTTGGCTCATATTTTCATTTCTTTCTTTTTTGGAGCGCATAGCTTTTCTCAATTGCTTTGTCCGTTGAGGCAGCGTGCAATTTTTTTTTCTAAAGTCCGAACTGTATCTTTCTCTCTTCATTCCCTCATTTCTTTTTCGCATCGAACTATCTCGCATTTTTTTTCAACCAGTCGCTGTTGTTCTTCGTTAATTGGAATTTTCCTAGGTAGGAATATTTGTTGTTTAACGTGACAGGAGTACCGGCTTTAATCCAGTACGGTGTACAACTATGGGAGCACACGTATCATCTACATCAGCCTTTTTGGAGTTGCTTTTTCCGTTTCCTTTTCCTTTCATCGTTTTCTGGCAAGGTTCAGAATTCTTTTCTCGTTTTTTTTCTCAGCTATTGAATTTCAAAAAGGTGAGCGGTTATAATTGCTGTACTATTTTTTTTCTGCGAGTAGAACTTCAAAATTGACTTTTCGTCAAGAGAAAAATAGTGTTTGGAGAAACAACGAACCGACCTAATTTTCGTCTTTCCTCTTGGATATGTGGAAAATTGCTATCGTCTGAAGAAACGTCATCGCATAAAACATCTTTTAAGAACTTAAGAATCAAATTATTAGTGTACATGCGTGACAGTACATGTACTACTCAAGCGGATTTTATATTGGTTCTAAATCATTGGCAAGAGGAATGTGTACTTCAACTTGTTTCATGATTATTTTATTTTTTATTCTAATCCAAATTTGCAATTGATGCAAATATACACTCTGTGCCTGTCACATGGTTCGGTTGCAATTGATCGGTCCCGGAATAAAAATTTCGACCGGCTATCTCGGTCAATCTACATAGGGGAGGGTGGGGCAGGACGGCCCCCCTCAAAAATTTGACAGTTAAATTATGTGTAATATAATGTGATCACATAAAAAAAAATTTCTGTTAGAAAAATTTTTTTTACCAAAAAAATTTTTTTTTACCAGAAATTTTTTTTTTTTTTTTGTCATAAAAATGATGCCAGCCCTCGCTTCGCTCGGGCAGATAACTTTCACTCTAGTCTGAAATCATTTTGTTTTACCCCTAGTCACACAATATACTATTTCTTGAAGCTCTTGACGATACTCAAAATTTAGAAGAATCGCGCAGTCTTTCCTCTATAACGTTTTGCGCAGAGAATCCCGATGTCGATGGTAATGGTTTAAGAGCAATGGAAATCAAAAGTGACTAGTTTTCGGAAATAATATATTTACTAATTAATAGGTACGTGAATTCTCATTAAAAATTGGACCACAGCGCCGTTCACCATTGGATCGAAAAGAATGTATCACTGCTTTTTTGAACTGTATTTTGCAATATTGAGGGACAAATCCGTCGAGAAAAATTACAAGGAATCAGCACGAGTAAAAGTTTTTTCTACGGATTTCTCCTTCAATATTGCAAAATTCAGCTAAAAAAAGCAGTGATACACTCTCTTCGATCCAAAGAACGGGGCTCTGGTCCACTTATTGATGACAATTCATTTATTAATTGAGAAATCCGTAATTTATGAAATCTGGGTGGTCACGTGTGGTTTCCATTGCAGAATGTTTTAAGGTGATGTTCAAGTATCCTATCTCGTGCAAAATCGAACTTTGCTATTTTCTCTGAAAATAAACATTTCTCAAAGAAAAAAAAAGAATCACGTTGTTCTCTTTTCATCAAAGAATGATGTGATTCTCTTGTTTTTTCGAAAATATCAAAAATCTATGAGAAAATAGCAAATCCGTTTTGCATCTGTCCCTCTCGCACTTGTAGGGGTTAAACATCACCTTAAGGGGTTACATGGGCTTCGTCGAAAAAAAAATGTTTATTTTCAAGAATTTTTTTTTCATATAATAAATGAATCTACAAAAAAACAGCATATATGCTGTAAAAAAATGAGGCAAGTACATTTACGGGATTATACTCCAAGCTGTAGTAGAAAATATGTTGTAAAA